>JANHFX010011092.1:0-30060 GCA_027560015.1 Chloroceryle amazona | reverse complement strand
TATCGCCGCCTAGCCCCGTACCGCACCCCCCCGCCAGCAGGGCAGTGGACTCGAGCGCTGCGTTCGCTTTTTTCTTTTCTTTACTTTTTTCTTCTTTTTTTCATTTTTTTTTAAAAAACCCCAAAACCCAAAAAAACCCAACCCACCCCAAAACTTCGGGTTACTTGCAGTAGTTTGGCGAAAAAGTGAGTTGCAGCCTGGAGGGAATGCTCCACCCTGCCAGGCTTGGGTTTCACTCGGGGCTGGCAGTGCACAGGATCGCCTTGGAGGCGGCTGGAAAGGAAGGGGAATAGTTTTGTCACAAAAACAAGCCCTGTGTTGCTCTGCGAGCAGTGTCGAAAGTCTCGTTCCTCAAAGGGCACCCCTTTCATTCTCGGACAGAAAGGTATTAAGAAGAGTAGAGGACGGGACTGAAAATGCTATGGGTTTGGGGCTAAGGATTTATTCCTTTCTGGTTTTTATGATTTATTTTTTTTTTGTAATTCAGATTCTCAAGTTTGGCCTGTTTGTCCGCTGATAGACGAGTGCCAGTTCCTCTTGACACGTAGGCATTAGTAAACGGCACAGCTTGGATGCTGTTTGATATTTGGATGTTTACGGCCAGATGATGTCGTTTGCTTGCATTATTTCCCTTGCACTAGAGTATCGCAAGGTACAGCACATACAGCAGAACTATCCGGGGTTGCAACAGTGTGGTGTTCCTTAGGCATTTAATTACGTTAAACAAACATTCCTTTAATTAAAGGTGTTTGTTTAACATTCCTCATTACAGCTCTTGGAAAAACCCACACAGCAGCCGTGAGCAGGGGGATGCAGGCTTCTCATTTTTACCGAATTGCAGCTTAAGCTTTCATGGCAAGCGGGGGAGAGGCGTTGAGACCATATGGCCGCGGGGAAAACCGGCCAAACGCGAACGGTTGGAGCACTGGCAGAGATTTCCCTAGGCAGCAGCATCGTGAGCTGACAAGATTGTGGAGAGAATTTTTTGGATGTCTGGCCAGAAAACCTGAAGAGTAACAAGTCGTTTTAGTTACACTCTGATGCTGTTTGAGGTAGTGGGGAGCCAAGCAGGCACTTGGGTAGGGGGGTTGCATGGGTGAGAAGTAGGTGCAGGAAGCTGGAGGTAATGAAGACATGGGTTGGTGCTGCGTGGGAAGCTCGGAGAAGGTAATAGAA
Organism: Chloroceryle amazona; assembly: GCA_027560015.1. NCBI lineage: Eukaryota > Metazoa > Chordata > Aves > Coraciiformes > Cerylidae > Chloroceryle > Chloroceryle amazona. The sequence goes on along the minus strand of JANHFX010011092.1, from coordinate 28,884 downwards.
GCCCCTTCTTCCTGGTGGTTGGAAAGTTTTGTGTGGAATAAGATCACAGGCTCAACAGATGCTTCAACTCTGCTTGCACTAGTCTTCATGCCATGTTGTCACTGGCAGAAGGATTTGCAGCAGTTACATTGAGAGTGCTTATACCAACCAGTGATTTGGGTTTTCAGATGCTTTCCTACTTGAATGAGTGAGGTTAATGCTTCTTTCACAGACTTTCATTGTTGCTGGCAGTGGAGAGCCCTGAAAGTCTGGGATGGACAAAGTGTTAGTAGTTAACTTACCTGTTGTATGGAAAAAAAAAATAGCTGCTCAGAATTGAGATAATGAAAGTTTCCTGATAAAAATCCCAGTGTTCTTTCTCTTAGTGGTTACAGCTGGACATCTCACTAGAGTCCTGGGCCTCACGAGCATGTAGCGTGGGAAGTCCCATGTGTATTTCTCAGTTTGACCAGTGGTTCCCCAGTGGTTGTGTTTTCCTGCCCTGCCTCTCTTTGGGTATGGTAAAAACATCATCACCCAAAGACTTCTGCTGCAGACACAGTGTGTGGGCACGACTGCTGACAGAATTTGCATGAAGACCATTTATATCCTCAAATTTGTCTGGTAATTTTTTCTTTGTGCATGTGGTACCATTGCAGAACTCTCTAGAGTTAGCTGTCTGTTGCCTTTTTTCCCATATTAAATCTGTTTTGTTGAATGGAGACGTTAGTGGCTTTATTTTTTTCTTTGTGCTTGCAAGTGAAGCATTTAAGACCGGAAGGAGTTCAACTAAATCTGTAGTCTGACTTGTGTGTCACAAGTTACTGTGCTTCATTTCTGTACATCCAGCAAGTTGTTACACTAAACTATGACTTACATGTGGCCAGGGATGCTTTCCTGGAAGGCACATGTATCATCTTTTGAGGGTCTAAAGAGATGGCTAAACCACCAAAATGCCTCTTGCCTCTTGAAGTTGAAAGTTGGTATAACTTGGAGAGCCTAGATAAAAAGGCTCATCTTTTCCTACAAGGCATAAATGGAGTGTCATAATTTTTTTCCCCACTAATTGCTTCTTTTAAACATATCATTACCATGTTGCCTGACAACTTTCTACAACTGTAAAGGTGTCTGATAAAAGATAACTGTGACTTTATAGAGTAATCCTTTGTGGCTAGCAAGTTACTTTAAAAGGCTGCATAAGCTCTCTCTAGTACTTTTGCTCCATAGCTCTAATCTAAAGTTGTTTGAAGTTGAGATGGGTCTTTAGTGCAAACTCCATTTTCTTAATTTCTTCTGACACCTTATTCCTTGTCTTTCGAGGAGTGTTCTTACCCAAGAACGTTCAGTACATCTTAACTAATTTTCAGTTAGCAACTGAGAATTGTAACTTGTTAAATCTTGACAGCTGTTTCTCATTTGTGGACATGGATGCTGAGTCAGCGGCCTGCTGAGGAGGGATCGAGTGGCTCCGGCAGCTCGTGGTTAGGGGCTTTGGAGCATCTTACCTTTTGCTGGTTTAGGTCTAGCCCAAGTGTCAGCTCTAACTTGTTTCTATACGTTGGCCACAAGTCTGTTTAAAATTAGTTGATTCAGCCATCAGGATGCATCTGAAGATGAGTATCTACATCATTGGAAATGGCTTCACAACTAGCACGCCTGAAGGCAACTGATTGGAAGGGCTATGGGAGGAGGATAAATAAATTATACCTTCAGTCCTACGTAGCCTGAATAATGGAGCTTAATTAGATTTTCCCTGGCAGTACATGGAGTTCCCATAATTGCTTTAATTCATGATCAAGGCTATGCTTGCAATGCAAGCTGCGTCTTTTCCATACCTGCTGTTCAGGTGGATGATGGTCATCTGGGCCCGAGTTCTCTGCTGTTTTTGCAGTGTTTTTGTAAACTGAAGCACCTTATTGGACTTGACCAGAGCAATCTTGGAGTCCTCTTGAGTATGTACAGGTAAAAGTTGTAGCTTGTTGACAGCTCCGTGGTCAATGCGCTAGCCAAATGCCTAAGCTTCCTGGGCATCATATGGAGAATTTAGGCATGTCATGGATGATTTTTCTCCTGACCATCTAGATGCTGGCATTAAGGGATCCAGATTCTTTGGTGGATCTAACCCACAGAGGCAGAATAACTCTTTAGGGAGGAGGGTTCTTGGGAACCCGCACCAGGGTGGGATATGGTGTCAGTGTGATGGGGAATTTGCTTGCTGCCTACGCGGTTGTTTCTTTGGATAACTGGGCGTTGTTTTCTTGAGGTTTTCCAGTCTCGTTTTCTATTAGCACCAAATTCTCCAGTCATTTATTATACTTTCGTCCAGCCTGCTCTTGGTTTCCAAAGAAAAGCAGCCAGTAACTAAGCATGTAAGCGCTTCATTTTTGCCTGCTCAGCAGTGGAAATGCTTGGTTTGAAAACCACCTACTAATTTTAGGAGCCGAAAGGCTCCTAAATTCTGAACCTTGTGGTATGTCTCTCTTTAAAGACAGAAGTTAGCAAAATAACTTTACCAGTTCTTTGCTTGAGGACTTGTTTTACTTCTTTCGGTTTCAAACATCTCAGAAATTTTAAATGTGAGGAAATGGCAAAAAGTGTGGAGCTCTAGTAAATACCTGTTCTTTCTTTGTAGCAGACTTATAAACAGTTTGGTTAGTATAATAGTGCAACTTGCCTTGTTCATGGGAACATCAGAATAGGAATAGTATCTGAGTGGCGACTCAAAAATCTGGTGGCAGACAGACAGCTTGAATCAAAGCATGGCAGTGTAAAAACGCTTACTAAGAAAATACAGTGCTTATGGAGACTTTTGAGTTTGCAAACTGGAGTGAAATTGCCTGACTCAAGTTTCTTCCCTTTTTGTTTTTGTATCAGATGCGTTTCCAGCATATTTTTTCAGAACACCTCTGTATCATCCAGTTCTGCTTATGGCGTGGCCCCTTGCTGTGTTTACTGCACTGATCGATCCTTGCTGAAGGAGGAGTTACTTGGGTTCCTCATTGACTTTCCTGTGACATTTGTGACTGCAGCATTTGAGTGCTTTGCAAAGGCAGTATGCTAGTCAGTCAGGCAAGTGCCTGGCATTTCTCCTCTTTTTGAAATAGGAAAGAGTCAGAGAGGATCAGAAATACTTAAAAAATTTTGGAGTGTCGAACTTGCGTATGCAGAGTTTTAATTTCCCAAGATGCTCTGTGATTAATACATCCAGAGGATAGCTCTCATTTGCCTCAGTTGCTGCTGATTGTGTTTCCCTCTGTGAAGAAACTGGACGTTCAAAAAATGAAAGCCAGACTTACTAAAAAAAAAAATAAAATTATCTATTAAAAAAGTTTGAAATTACTTGTCCTGGCACTGATGGTGATGGGATGCTGTTCTCCTAGGCAGTGTTAACTGCTGTGAGATTCTCCTTTTTCTCCACCTGTCTCATTCACTTCACATCCTCTGAACGCTCTGCTGGATGAGTGGGGATCTTGTATTGTTGCTGCTCAGATCCATTCCCGGGCAGATCCAGAGGATGCACTGAGTGATAAATAGCAGCTGAATTAATCCTGCAGTAATTAGCGGCACTTCTTGCATATACACTTAACTTTGAAACTGGGGTGTTTCTGTACAAAGGACCTGCTTTTATTCTAATGCCTGCTTTATTTTTTTTTCTTCAAAGTAAACTTGAAAAATAATTTGCAGAGTTGAACCTTCTACATGAGTGATAAATGCAGATCTCTGCCAGTTTAGCTATTAAAGTGGCAAAATAATGGGAAATTATCATTTTCTGAGAGGTTGCTCTTCATGGGAAGGAGTTTGTCAGCAAGCCCGTGATAACTGTCTGGATGATCAGATAGTGAGGTGGACTGTGAACTGGTTGAAGGATAGGAGTCAGAGAGTTGTGGTCAATGGGACAGAGTCTAGATGGAGGCCTGTATCTGGTGGAGTCCCTCAAGGGTCGGTGCTGGGACCAGTACTATTCGATATATTGATCAGTGACCTGGATGAGGGAACAGAGTGCACTGTCAGCAAGTTTGCTGACAGCAGAAAACTGGGAGAAGTGGCTGACACACCAGAAGGCTGTGCTGCCATTCAGTGAGACCTGGAGAGCTGGGTGGGGAGAAATTCAATGAAATAGAACAAGGGCAAGTGTAGAGTTTTGCAGCTGGGAAAGAACTATGCCGTGTACCGGTATAGGCTGGGGACTGAGCTGTTGGAAAGCAGCACAGGGGAAAGGGACCTGGGGGTCCTGGTGGACAGCAGGCTGACCATGAGCCAGCAGTGTGCCTTTGTGGCCAGGAAGGCCAACGGCATCCTGGGGTGTAACAGAAGGGGTGTGGTTTGTAGGTCGAGAGAGGTTCTCCTCTCTTTCTACTTTGCGCTGGTGAGGCTGCATCTGGAATATTGTGTCCAGTTCTGGGCCCCTCAATTCAAGAAGGATGGAGAACTGCTTGAAAGAGTCCAGTGCAGGACCACAAAGATGATGGAGTGGAACATCTCCCTTGTGAGGAGAGGCTGAGGGAGTTGAGTCTCTTTAGCTTGGAGAAGAGGAAACTGAGGGGTGACCTTATTAATGTCTATAAATATGTAAAAGGTGAGTGTCAGGAGGATGGAGCCAGGCTCTTCTCAGTGTTGTCCAGTGAGCGGACAAGGGGTAACAGGTGAAAGCTGGAACACAGGACGTTCCATGTAAATGTAAGGAGAAACTTTTCCATGGTGAGGGTGACAGAGCAATGGAAAAGGCTGCCCAGGGGGGTTGTGGAGTCTCCTTCTCTGGAGACATTCAGAACCCACCTGGACTCGTTCCTGTGCGACCTAATCTAGGTGATCCTGCTCTGGCAGGGGGGTTGGTTCCCACTTCTGCTTTCTAATCCCAGTGCCCTCCTCTCAGCTCAGCACTCCATTACCAGCCTTCCTCTCACTGCTGTCCTGGTTTCCAGAGGCTTTCCCTTCCTTACAGTTTCCAATCTCCCTGTGTTTTCACTAAGTTCTCTCCTGGGTCTGTCTCTCATCAGCCAGAACTGGGCCTCTTTTCCATCCAGCTGCCAGGAGGGATGCTAAAACCCAGCCATGAGTCATGGTGCAGAACAATCTCTAGCGAGCCTTACTGCCGGTTTGTGACTTTCTGGAGATGGCACATAGATTCACAGAATGGTTTGGGTTGGAAGGGACCTCTGAAGTCATCTGGTCCAACCTCTTACAATGAGCAGGGACATCGTCAACTAGCTCATGTTGCTCAAAGCCCCATCCAGCCTGACTTTGAATGTTTCCAGGGATGGGGCTTCTACCACCCCTCAGAGCAGCCTGTTCCAGTGTCTCACCACTCCCTGCGTAAGAAATTTCCTCTTGATACCTAGTCTAAATCTCTCTTCTTGTAGTTTAAAACCATGGCAGAGCTCTGTGCAAAAGGAGGGAGGGATGCTGCAGGCAGGTCCCCCTAACAGTGGAGCTGCAGGAGAAAGAAATGTTCACAGCGAGGCTGTAATCTGAGATTTTAGTAACTAACAAAATTCTGAAGTGTGAACAAACTGATAGTTTTTATCTTCTCCCCTTCAAGCGTATAGCTTGGCCAAATTCAGGCAGATTTTTATATTGTCATACCATATCCAGGACAGCACTTTCTTCCACATGAAGTTTCTTCAAAGATTTTAGATTTCTTCTTTTTAAAGATAAAATAGTAAGCTAAATATATGAAGGCTTTCTTTTAGCCTCATTTTTGGAACAATTTTGGCTGAAATATTGGGGGGGGGAGCTCAGCTGAGAGATGAAATCAGTCCAAAGCAGGCAATTCAGAAGGAAAGTTTTGCCTTTGCTGGTTGAAATGTGTTAAAGTTTTAAATAGCCCAACACAGGCTGTCATAGTGGGAAGCCTTGGCAGCTGTAAATATATAGTTACATACAGCAGGCTAATACAGCATCCAGAGGGAGGATGCCAGTACTTTCATTAACATAAATAACTTCAGACACTCTCTATTTTCATACCGATGTGTAGTACTACCGTGATAGAAGCCAGGTATGTATCTGAGCGCCTTGTCATCCCGGTCCAGCGACCTCATGCTCTGGCTGTTTTTTTCCAAAGCGGTGGTAGGAGGTAGGCATTGCCTGTGGGTCATTGTTGTGTTTCAGGACAGTGCTGAAAGCTCTGTAGGGGTTCCCCTGTCAAAAGGGCACATGTATTTCACCCTTGTCAGAGAAGAAGGAAACGTGGAAATGATTTTATGTGCTGGCACTCCAGTGGCTGCTGGATCATTCACACCATTTGGAAATGCCCCGGTTTGCAGGTGTGTGCAGGTAGTCTGTCACTTCAGTATGGGCTTGCTACTTGTACAGATCTGCTTCTGGAAGATTTGATGGAATACTTCTAGCTTACAAAAAAAAACATAAGTCTAAATGAAAAATATAAAATGCTGTTTCATGAGGAAGAGATTAAAACCATCTGTCCTCCATCTTTTCTTGTCTTGATGGCAGTTCACACCAAAAGGCCAGTGGTGCCTTAGGCTGTTATCTTCTCTCTTGGTTTTCACTCTCATAATTTGGAATTTGAAATCCGTTCTTTGTCATTATGCAGCTGCTGTTCTTGATACCATATACTGAATTGTATTTAAGTATCTAATGAATTACCTCAAGTCGAAAACACATTAGCACTTGTAAGAATATGAAGTGCCCTTTTATTACTTGATGTTGAGAGCTCTGCTGTTTTTCATCGAAACTTCTGAACTCCTCCAGTGACTTAGATAATAATGGGTCTTCTCTAGAAAAGACATGAAGTTGTTTCAGAGAGTCTCTTACTTTCAAAGCCATGCTTTTGAGAGTTAGTAAGAAAGCCATTAAATTCATCTCATGTAACAAATTGTATTTCTGCAGTGGACATCACTGGGCCAAACTGGTCAGAGAATTATTATGGGAAGGTGCTTGCCTTGAGTTTGAGGTTTGGAGAGTTGGGTTGAGAGGAGCGAAGCAGCTGCCACTTAGATGCTCATAATCAGTGCAGTTCAACCCAAATCTCAAGGTTCGTATTTTCAGGCAAGGCCTTGTGCTGGTGGTGCTCCATAAGTACTGCTGTATGAATTGGCAGTGAGGAATGTTGCTGGGTGGGGTGAGCATGTTGTCATCTGGAGAGCTTGAACGTGTTTCTTCCGTGGCAGATCTTTGTGAAATGAAGAGGAACAGTGACTTGAACCTTAGGTTTGCTACTTAACAAGGCAGTCAATGTGCAAGACTTGTGAGTTCAGCACTAATTGTGGAATTTAATGGCTCCATCCATTTCCTAGCCTTTAGGAGACATAAGCTGTCAGGGGAATAAGAAATAGGGAGCATTTCTGTGTGTATTTTGTTTAAATTTTGGACAGTTGAAAGAATGGTTGCAGATCAATCCATGCAGTTCACTGAGTCAAAACCACCATTTATTACATGTTTTTGCTAACCTGTACTTTATTCGTACACATCCCTTACAGTTATTTTCATTGTTTGCAGTAACCTTTCAAAACGTTTTTGGCTTAGGTTTTGTATTTCAGTTAGGGTGTTCTTTATACCTTCTGTTGGTTTTTCACCCTCCTTCCTGTGCAGTTAGTACAGATGATCTCTATCAGTAAAGGTTTTCCAAAGCGTGTAGTGACTGCTCTTGGATTTGGCCATACTTTATAATCTGTAAATTAAATGCACACTTGTGAACAACACATTTCTTCTGGATGTTTTTGTTAACAGAAACTAGTGTGTTTTCTTCCTCTTTTGGTGACAGATTAGTCCTTTCACTTACAGCAACCCTCAGCACTCACAGACTTTTCCCTCTAGCCTTTGTTGAGGCTTCATTTCCCTGTGGTTCCACCCGTGGCTTGCTGGCTTCCACCGTTCTCCATTGCTGAGTCTTTCTTTGTCCATTTTCCCTTCTATATGTTTCAGTTACATTACAGTGCTCTGAACAAGTGGTTTTGAGAGCAGTTGGAGGCACGGCGTGCACCACTTCCTGCCTCTCTGCCGTCCGTGCGGCTGTCGCGCAGCTTGCCTGGTCACCATCTGCAGCAGGCTTCTGCATGGGACCTGCCATCGCAGCCGATCTGTCCTGTGCCTTTGAGTTTGCAGTTCCTGGGTTGTAAGATGCCTTGAAGATAGGGTTGAGGCTGCTCCTGAGCTGCCCTAAAGAGCAAAAATTGTGCAGATGTAGCTTCTGTGAATGCTCCTATCTTCTTAGCTTCCTTTAATAGGGAGGGAAAGACCAGTTTGAGCCTGGCTTGGTTTCCAGTATGCATTACATCACGTGTCCATTGGACTGACAGGTGAAAAAGGCAGGCTGAGACTGAAGAGTGGTTTCTTACAGTCAGCTTACCTTGTGTAGTTGTTGTCCTGGGGCCATCTTACAGAAGTCTACCTTGTGAAGTTTTTTGAACTTCCGCATTCAGAATTCCTATCTGAAAATCTTGGCTGTAGGACTTTGTGATATATTTGCTAATTTACCTTCTAGCAGCGTTGCTCTATTGACGTGTGCGGTGCTTATATTTATTAGTTTACTGGTCTTGTAAGTCTAGCAGTGAGAACAAGAAATTATGGATGTTTTTACTGGCATCAATATTCGTCAGTAGTTACCAGCACAGATCTTCAGACAGGAAGGAAACAGTGTGAGAACAGGAAGATCTAGAGAGGAAAAAAATGGCAGTTCCTCCCTACGTTTATGCAGGTTTTGCTTTTTGTGCTCATGATTTAACAGATATCTTCTTCTTTATTCAGGGCTATAACTGAAGAACAAGATGGCAAGAACAAGCCACAGCAACTATGTCCTTCAGCAGCTAAACAACCAAAGAGAGTGGGGCTTTCTGTGCGACTGCTGTATTGCTATCGATGATATTTATTTTCAAGCACACAAAGCAGTCCTTGCTGCGTGCAGCTCCTATTTTAGGATGTTTTTTATGAACCATCAACACACTACAGCCCAGCTGAATCTAAGCAACATGAAGATTAGTGCCGAATGCTTTGATCTTATTCTACAGTTCATGTATTTAGGAAAAATTATGACAGCCCCTGCCAATTTTGAGCAATTTAAAGTGGCCATGAACTATTTACAGCTATATAATGTACCTGAATGTCTAGAAGATATACAGGATACAGACTCATCTAGTTTAAAATGTTCCTCTACTGCTTCTAGCACCCAGAATAGTAAAATGATTTTTGGCGTGAGAATGTATGAAGACACGCTTGCTAGAAATGGCAGTGAAGCAAACAGGTGGGGCATGGAGCCTCCAAGTTCAACAGTAAATACATCCCATAACAAAGAGCCCGACGAAGAAGCTTTGCAGCTAAACAGCTTCCCTGAACAACTGTTTGATGTCTGTAAAAAAAGCACCACGTCCAAATTCTCTCACACAAAAGAGCGTGTGTCCCACTCGCGCCGTTTTGGAAGAAGCTTCACCTGTGACAGCTGCGGGTTTAGTTTTAGCTGTGAGAAGCTGCTGGATGAGCACGTGTTAACGTGCACTAACAGGCATTCCTACCAAAGTGCCAGGTACTACGCTGCTGAAAAAGTAGACTTTAATGAAAAGGACTCGACTTCTAAAATAATCTCCACGCAAACAGAAAAATACAAGGGGGACACGAACCAAGCTGCAGATGATTCTTCATCTCCCGTGTCAAATATCACAAGCAGAAAAAGCAGCATGGTTGCCTCCGAGACATCGGGTGAAGAAGGAAGCAGAGCATCTGAGAGGAAGAGGATTATCATCAAGATGGAACCAGAGGACAATCCTTCAGATGAGCTGAAGGATTTTAATATCATTAAGGTGACAGATAAAGACTGCAACGAGTCTTCCGACAATGATGACCTAGATGATGAACAGGAAGAGCCGCTTTACAGATACTATGTAGAGGAAGAGATCCGAGAGAAGAGAAATGCTCGGAAGACTTTGAAACCCCGTTTATCAATGGATGAGGATGAAAGAAAGTGTTTGAAAAGTCCACGGCACCTTAGCAGGAAGGCTCCGTCAGTGCAGGAAGATGTGGAAAATGCTCCCTGTGAACTTTGCGGGCTCACAATCACCGAGGAAGATTTGTCCTCTCATTACTTATCCAAGCATATAGAAAATATATGTGCTTGTGGCAAGTGTGGTCAAATACTGGTCAAAGGCAAACAGTTACAGGATCACGCGCAGACCTGTGGAGAACCCCAGGATCTGACCATGAATGGTATCAGAAATTCTGAGGAGAAAATGGACTTGGAAGAAAACCCTGAGGAGCAGTCGGAAATAAGGGACATGATGTTTGCAGAGATGCTAGAGGACTTCAGGGACAGTCACTTCCAAATGAACAGCCTTCAAAAAAAACAGTTATACAAGCATTCTGCCTGTCCTTTCCGATGCCCTAATTGTGGTCAGCGTTTTGAAACTGAAAACCTAGTGGTTGAACATATGTCAAACTGCCTGGAGCAAGATCTGTTCAAGAACTCCATGATGGAAGAGAACGAGAGGGATCACAGACGTAAGCATTTCTGCAATCTTTGTGGGAAAGGATTTTATCAGCGTTGCCACTTGCGGGAACACTATACCGTTCATACCAAGGAAAAACAGTTTGTTTGTCAGACATGTGGGAAGCAGTTCTTAAGAGAGCGCCAGTTGCGGCTCCACAATGATATGCACAAAGGCATGGCCAGGTATGTCTGTTCCATTTGTGATCAAGGAAACTTCCGAAAACATGACCATGTACGGCATATGATATCTCACTTATCAGCTGGAGAGACTATATGCCAGGTCTGCTTTCAGATATTCCCAAATAATGAGCAACTGGAGCAGCACATGGATGTTCATCTGTATACATGCGGAGTATGTGGAGCAAAATTTAATTTGAGGAAAGATATGAGATCTCACTATAATGCCAAGCATTTGAAAAGAACATAAGCATAAACATACTGTTAAAGCATTAAGTTGGCAGCAGAGAGAACACCAAAGCAAGGCATACAGTATAGTAGACAAAAATTAAAAAAAAAAAAGAAAATAAGTCTCTTTTTTACTATTTTTTTTTAAGACCCTCCTAACCATAGGTGTCTATTTAGGCTCATTATATAGCTTTGAAAAGCATCATGTGTTTAATTATTACATTTTCACTGTTTCCTAATATCAGCTTCTGTTCTTAATTTTATTGTTTTACTAAGTAGATATACAAATCATTATTTTTAAACTGTAGATTAAAAGCACAATGTTACACTGACTGCTATTAAACAGTTCTCGGATCCATGTCCGTAAGATGAGTGCTTTAATATTTCCATGAGTGCTTTAATATTTCCATGTGTTGTTTCTTCATGTGAAAATTTTAGATCACAGCCATTAATGTGCAAGAGCACAATTGTTCATAATCCCCAAATTAATTTTCAAAATGAAACAAAACAAAACAAAAAAACAACCACCAAAACCAAACAACAACCAATGCCAAGAAATAATCCTTTGCTCTCTGACTCTGCTGTAAGGGCAGAGCTGGCCGTCCTGGTCCTCTGCTTCTTGGCATTGTTGGAACGTGCATCCCAGGGGTGAGAGCACGTAGGCTCAGTTAAACCTGGCAGACTTGGACTTGTGTCTGCAAAAGGACAGGGAGTTAATAATGACTGTTGGATAACGGAGGAGTTCCCAGCAGAGTGGTCCTTTTCCACACTTGAAGTCCTAGCAGAACTGTACCACTGACGCTGGCCTTTCTTTTACTGTCTGTCCCTTGTGGGTATATAGAACCCGCTTATCCGAATATACAAGGGAAGAGTGGCTGTGGTGGGTTGCTAGGAATGCAGAATGGCGATGTGCATGGAACACCTCATTTTCCAGCCTAGCTGTAAATGGTGCCTTGCTGCTTGTGTTGGAAAGTTAAACCGGGACGGGTGTGAAGATAGTCCTGTTGCTTGGGTGGGGAGGGGATGGGAGAGTGTGCCTCATGTGAACCTTAGGGGGTTTTTTTGTTTCTTGTTTTCATGATACTTTTCTGAATGTTCTGTTTTTCAACAAGAGTATACCGAGAAAAGACTGCAGAGTTTGCTTAATAAATGTAAAGACATTTTATGCCTTTTAAGATTCCTTTCTGATTCTAGTATAGCCTAATCTGTGAAGCTTGTCTTGAATTTAAAAATCCTGCTAAATACCAGCTGACATCAGGTCAGTGAGGCAGTTTGGCCTTTGAGAGAACAACTGCCTTTGACTCTTAGGCACCAGCTGTCTAAACCTTTGTTAAGTGCATGATTATTATTTTTTTTTTTAATGGGGGAGGGGAGGAAAAGGTCCTAATACATAATGGTGGAGAAAACTATTAAAAAATAAAACCTAGCAGTACTTCCTCCCAGTAGATCTCACTTTATCCCACAGGGTAGTAATGCAGTTTCCCATGGAGGGAGGAAAGTTTAGATCAGAAGTTGAGGCAGTTGAACTAGGTGATTGTTGTAGGTCCCCTTCAGCTGAAGTAGAATTGTGGAAGGGTAGGGGTTGGAAGGGACCGCTGGAGATCAAGTCCAACCTCCCTGCTAAAGCATAAATACTCTTATCACCGCCCATGCCAGTGGTGGGGTTGAGAATAGGAGCAGAAGCTGAGGGTCTATGCCAAGGCTTTCATATGCTTCTCTCTGTCAGAGTTGAGTTTTGATCCCTTGTTGTTTCTTGGGGATTACAAGGGATATTGAGCTTTAATGTGAAAGTATTTAGAAAAATTATAACAGTTCAGAATCTCCAGTACCACCATGTAAATTAGGAGGAGTTGCCTTGCATTTATGCAGTTTTAAATGTGCATTAGAATTTCTCTTGGTTGGTAGATGTGTGCCTTTCTGCAGTGATGGAGGGGAACCCACCACCAGACCTCAATCCTGAGCCAGCAGCTGGCTCCCCAGGCACTGACCACTTCAGTGTGGTTTGGGCCTGTATTGTTTTACCCTAACTGCTCAGCCTGTGTGTTCTTGTACAGTGCTGCAGCCAACAGGTCTTGAACAATACTGGGACCAAAAAGAGCAGGGATACAAATGCACTTCAGCCTATCAGTTAATTCAGAGCTTCCCCCTGTTAAGGATTTATTCTATGTTCCCCATCCCAATCCAGACTGAAGCTCCGTGTGCAAGAGTTCGAGGAGTAAGAGGGATGAGTGTTTTAACACTTTTTAGCACTGGAATTGGTGCTAAGATAACTATGAGTTTTTAAAATACAAAATATTTAGCTACAAGTCATCTCCGTGATGAAGCAGTGAAGTGCTGTATTGGAAGACTTTGGGGGGTTAATACACGTGCAGCACGCAGCAGTTCTCTGCCATGTAGGTTATTATCCTTTACGGTATCAGCTATGGCTGGACTGGGAAAAGCAGGCATGGAAAGTGAGGGAGAATGGGTGGGTGCCGGAGGACTTGGCAGAACAGTCTTGTGGTGCTGGGGGAGGGGGAAGGCTGAGAGGGAGAGGAGATCCGGAGTGGGAGGGAGTGGTGAAGGCTGGGGGAGCAGGGTTAGAGCTATGCAGTGGGAGGCAAATCACAAAGCTGGCATAGAGGGGGTGGCTGGAGGAGTGGATAAAATGTCCTGTAGATGGCTCTGAGACTGGAGTGAGAATGACTCAGCTTGGCTGGGAGAGCTGTTGGCCTGGGTGATTAGCTCACTACGGCACAGACTGCGTACCAAGTACAGGCAGCCCCTATGCTGTAAGGGCTGCAGTGGCACAGCACAGCCTAGATTAAAGACCTTGTTGAAAAGGGGGAGGTGACCTCTGCAAACTAAGAGATATTCCAGAGTACAGTGAAGGGCTAATGGTGATATAGAGAGACTCCTGCTCAGGGTCATGAGCTGTTGTTTACAATGTATTGGTCTGAACTTGACCCAAAAAAGTTTCACAAAAAAAGTTACTTCATAGTATAAGCAGACCTGCCAATTACATCAGTTAAATGGAGGAACTGGGAATGATGGTATTTATGTGTACCAATTAACTTTATATAAACACCTTGGAATACCTTTGTTTTTTAATTAGGAGCCATGTTGTAGTAGCCTTTCAAGGGAAGGTTTGTTTAAGCCTTTCCAACTGAACTTGAATTCATGTTTTTTTCCTGTTCTTGGGAAATAAACTCAGTGCCTTGGAGTTCATGTGTATGAATGCCCAGAATAAGGCTCAAAAAGAGCCTGAATTGCACTGCAGGAGAGCGTGAGAGTGGATCTACTTCTGTTTAGGCAGGGAAAGCCAGAATAACTCAAATAGCTTCAAAAGTGATCAAGGGGTGTATGGGAGAATAAATCAAAGGTGCTAAGGCATAAACAAGAAGCCTGCCTTGCAGGTAAATGGGGAGAGTGTTTATGGTGACGGGTAAAAGCATACAGGGGAACAGCATGGGACTATTGAAGAAAAGGCCTGGAGTGACAGAATTTGGCTGCTGTGAACAGGGAGAAGGGGGTTGCTGAGGCAGCCCGGGGCTGGTTACTCCTGAGGACAGAGGTGTGCTCCCCAGAATGGGACATCGGCGGCAGAATGAGATGATGGGGTTTTGGTGCTCCTACTGTTACGAAAGCTACTTACTGTGGAGACAGAATGAAAGCAGGCCTGAAAAAAACAACTGCAGTTGTGATATCCTAGAAGACATACTATTACTTGAAAGATAGTGAAGGGGGAGCTATATTAGTTCATTTACAGTTCTGTTTCTTTTAACAAATTTGTACTCGGTCATCGTAACATGGCTCCGCTGCATCTCCTTACTGTGCTACATGGACTCTTAGGGTGTAAAGGCACTTCAGGATGTTGGAGAGTGGAGGTGTAAACCTATCACATGACACAAGGTCCAGCCAGAAAGACAAAGACCTGTTGGATGCTGTGACATATTTTTAAGTGACTGGCTATTCTTATCTTTGGAGGACCTCTCTCTGATCTGTTTTTTCCCTCATTTTGGCAGTGGCGTGGGCTGAGACCCTGAAAATAACTTGTAGGTAGCCAGCTTAGCTCTTTCAGAATTTACTGAAAGTTAAGAGGGAATTCATGAAGACCTGGAATGAGCTTTAAAGTATCACAAAAGCTGTTGAGATTCTTTTTCAGTTTTAGAGGAGACATTTCAAATGTTAGAAAATATGTATATATTTGTAAATGCTTATTGGTAACTTGTTAATGCAAAGAGTATTTACAGTTGTGTACAATATTTGTAGCCAGCAGGTGTCTGGAGGAATTTGATCTTGAATAATTAGAATATCACAGAATTCTAAAAATTTGTGCTTTTATTAGGGGACTTCTCCATTAACTGAAAATGCTAAATAGAGAAAATACAATTCAGCATAATTTTTATTCAAAGCTGAAGACAGAAACCTTGCTGCCCTGGAGAATATATTTAAAAATACATTGATATAAAAGTGAATATGTTGACTACACTATTTTATTTGAACACACTGGTGCTAAACCATCAGCTTGTTGGTGAGGGCACAAGTTTGCTCCTGAAGGCAGTGCCTCCTTGAGCCCTGGCAGCCCCTTCCTCCTCCCCACCTAGTTTCAGCTCTCGTATGCCATGTGTGCCACCCCTCTCCATTGTCAAGCAGCACCTATTTATGTAACTTCACAATAAACTGAATCCAATGACAGGGCCTTTTTTATTCTCGGTGGGGCTATTTTTTGGCTGAAACAGTTCCCTGCTGTGCTTCCCTCTCTGGTTCTATATCAGGGCTTGTGCTAGCACAATAGGAGGGGTGGCACGAGGTGAGAAATGAGTGGTTGGGAGGGGGCTTGTTTGCTTAAACGAGCTGTGTCAGAATTCAAAGTACATGCCTAGCTTAACTCAGGTCTCTGTCTCCCCCAGGCATCCTTGTGGAAGCTGAACTCCTGCATTCCCATCCTATTTTCTGATAAGGAAAACAGGCAGCCCAGCCTCTTGCATACAAATAAGACACGTCTATGTTATCTGCCCTCTTCGTGACAACTTCTTGCGTTCAGCTCACCCCTCAGATAGGCTCTGGGGATTTCTTAGTCTTTCTTGAAACAAACTCTTTGGTGCTCCGTGCCAATGGGTCCGTGTAGTAGGCCTTGGCCCAAGGCCGGGAACAAGCTAGGTCCCTTGTTTGGCCCAACACCAGGAATGGCTCCCACCTTCCTCTGGTCTGTCTTCCAGATGTGGGCCCAGATGCAGCTGTGCTGCCCACACACTTGGCAACTGGGCCCCCACTCTTCTGCTGCCCTGTGCCTCTTGCTGCTCGCAGGCCATGCTTCTCTGGGCATCATCATAATTGGAGACAGCTCATTTTTGGTCTAATATTGAAAGCTCTGGATAATTCCTTGCATAAATTAAGGCGAAGCTGACACTAACTGTAACCATCCCTGTGTGCCTGCTTCTGATTTTTAAGTGTTTCCTAGTTTGAAAGGGTTAAAAATTAAATATTCTGACTTTCCTAATTCTTGGTTAGTTTGATGCTTGTCACAGACTTGACCTACAAGATGAAGCATGATTAGTTTGACATTTATTATAAATTTGCCAAAGGCTAAAAATTAAGACTGTGTTTTCAAAAGCTGACATTTCTGTAGTTCTCAGCTGTAAAGCAGCTTTCTGTGTTTTCCAAGTTCAAAAAAAAGTTCCTCAAATATTGCTGTGCAGTGTATTCTTGAGATGTGTTAGGGTGATATTTTGAAGGGGGAAGATGCCAAAAAAACAGGACACATTGTATAAATTAAGTGTATTTTGTCACTTTTACAGTCACTTCTACAATTCTGGAATTAATTGTGATTTTATTTTTTCATGCGGAAGGACAAATCTCAGTTTGTTACAGGGCAACAGAGCTCATGACTCAGGAGTCAGTTCAGCATGACTATAAATATTCAGCCCTGAAACAAACAACCCATGTTCCTTTTCACGTATTTGAATGACCAATGCCAACTTCACAAGAGAAATATTATCCAGTCTTTCTTTGGGCCATTTTTGCCCTCAAATGTCTTGCAGGGTTTTGTTTTTATTGAAGTCATAGGAAGACAGTATTGTGCATCATGCCTTTAGGGAACCTTTCCTACAATAATTTGTGCACATTCTCTATATAAAAGTAGTTGAAAATATGTTTTTTAAGTTTCACAGTAATGTATTCAATGGGACATAGAATTGAGAATGAAAGATCAGCAGATAGTCCAAGGCCAGATTTTGACTGTCTGTTTTATGTAGCTAGTGTGGCACAGCACACCTCACCTCAAGAACCTAGAATTTCAGAAGCTGTCAATATCTTTGATCCTATTGCAAGAAAACAAAAAGGTTTAATCCTTTCCTGTGACCTCTGGCACACTAAAACTGTAGTAAATCTTCCTGCAGCTACAACCACAAAAACAATGCTGCATCTACCATTTCCTATGGGAGAAAAAAAAAAAATGAGGCTTTCAGAGCTGTTCAAGAACTTCCCTCTCTCTGATGAAGTCCTGGGGCTGCTATTGTTTGCACTCAATCTCAGCCGTGATTTGCAGCAGGGAGATTTTGGGGTATACTTTTTTTGGTTGCAAATAAGAGGTGATCTCGGATAAGTGTGTCTTGTGGTTCTGTAGACATCCCAAGACTGCTGACAAGGAATGAGAAGAGAGTATTCCTTTAAGGCTTCCACATCGTGGAAGCCATGTGGATTGTGGGAAATCCACTGAAAATCACAACTGTCTGCAAATCCTTGGTTTCTCAACCTGTCAGGCAAAGTGCCACCAGTGTCTGCAATTGCTGAGGTCTCTGCAGCAGCAGCGCTGCCAACATGTAAGAGGCAAAAATCAGTCTGTCCCCATCTCTTCTCCCCATCTTCTCTGATGACAAGGTTGCTGTATTAAAAAATCATTCTTTTGCCTTGCTGATTTACCTTCTGTTTGTTTGTTTGTTTGTTTTTTAAACAGGACTATGTGCTTTCTTCCCATTTTAAAGCAATGACTAGTGCTAAGAACTTGCCTTTTTTAAGAGTTCTTACATGTTCAATTGACCCTCAACTCAGTAATACTTACTCTCTCCTTTTTAAAGTAACCATCCCACTACACTGGGGAGATCACCACAGGGACTTCTGTTTCAGACTTCCCAAAAAATGAATGGGAGAAATAATAGAATGTCCTTGTCTCCATGGCAAAAGCTCCAAGCCCATGAAAGTTTGTGGAAATGCAGATAGACTGGCTAAAAATAGATTTCAGTGAATACCATAGATTGCTTCTGGTTTTGGCAACAGATACACCAGACTTCTGGTATCAGTTACGCTCCTTCCTTTTACTCAAGTCATTGTTAGAGCATTTAGTCAAGATGCTAAAGATGTGCCTCTGTTTCCTCCCTGACTATGGGGTTCCTACTGGTACCCGTACTACTGAACTGCTGCAGTTCTCATTTCTACCCATTGGTTAGTTAATTATCTATACAAAGTGGAAACATTTTAAGAGTTGAAATGTGGAATATCCCTCCTTTGGGACAAGGATAGATGGTATTGTAAAAGGAGGAAATACAGGATAAGATCTCTTTGTCTTAGTATGTCCCACCGTCCAGGAGAAAGCTTTGATCTCCGAGATGCATTGCTATCAGGTAGATGAAATGTAATTTCTGTACACTTACATATGCTGTAAAACATGACACGGGCACAGTCTGCATGCCTGGAAGTATGAGGATTAGTCCCACCTACCCTGCTTTCAGACAGGGTTGTGTTTCTCTTAGATTTTACTGGCTGTTGCTACCTTGGTCGGTTTTGCCAGAAAACAGAGGTCCTGATGACCAGTAACTTAAAAGCTGAAAAATAGGTTGATAAAAGAAATCTTACAGTAATTGTTACAGTTCTTCCAGCTTTAGTTTGCTGTGCAAATAGTTAAATAGCTCAAAGGCAGTTTCCTTTGGAAAATGTTTATTTGATCAAGTTCAGTGTGGCTTAGACCCCAAATAAAAATACTAGTTTCAAACAGAGCGCTACTATGCAAGGAATAGCCTGTGGCCTTCCAGACCTCACAAGCTGTCTTGGTTTGTTACACAGAGTCAAAACAAAGATGTCCCTTAAAACGCGTCTACATTAGCTCAGTGTATTTCACACACCACAATCTTTTATCTCAGATCTGCTTTTCTCCCCAGTCACTGGGGCTGTGCCAAAGTCACAGATCCTGGATGAACTATAAACTTTGCAGCAAAAAGCATATATGGTATGACTGGACCCTCCAAGTTACTTAGATAATTAGAGAACAGGCTTTGACTGCCACTGCTCCTATTGCCTAAGCTTGAAGTACTGCATCCTTCAGAGTTCGGAACAGTGCGTATCTTTGCGTCTTGATCCCCTTTACACTGCAGAAAGCAGGGCGAGAAAGAGCCTGGCAGGTGCTTCTCTTTTAAATGGAGCTGGGGTTATTGGTTGTTTTTTGTGGTGGTGTTATTTGTTTGTTTGGGGTTATTTTGTTAGGGTTTTGTTTGTTCTTTGTGTGTGTGTTTTGGTTTGGTTTGAGTTTGGGTTTTTTTCAGGTCCTCAGCTGCCTGATTTTTCAAACTTCTAATAAATGTACTAAGCATTAAAAAAAGCATTATTATTATTATAGTGAGATACTCCAGGTTCAACAACTTGATTTAACAGTCAAACCCATGCAGATGCTGTTAGTACAGGAACCTGATATCATGCCGAATTCGGAGAGTTATCTTTGATCTATCTCCAGATCCTCCTTTTATTTGTAAACATCCAGCTAATCACAGACTTCCTCTGACTTTTATGAAGTGGAAGAATCTTCATCCTCTGTACCGTCTCTGAAGTGCTTTAGCTTTGCAGAGTGCATGGTTTTGGGTGCTGGGGAGGTACGAGCTCCATCTGGTGGCTTCACTGGAAACTTGCAGAGTTCTTTCTACAGTTGAGTAGAGTTCAGTATGAGACCACCACTCTCAAGTGAAGCAGATCTTCTTGAAGCTGTGCATTCCTAAAACCACTTCTGGTAGGGAATTTCAGAGGCTGGGAAGAGGGCACACCATTTTACTTCTAGTCAATCTAGTTTACTATGGGCTAAAAGCTGTGACCACTGCCAGCAGTTCTCTGGTGCTCACAGTTCTGTGTGTACACCACACCACCACTGTTGGCTCAGATTAACAGGATTTTTGCAGTCTCATCGAAAAATGTAATTTAATATTTGTGGGCAACCCACCTTCCCACACTCAGAGGTGGTCCCACACAGCATAGTCGGTGTATTTGAGGGTGGTGGTGTACAGAAGCTCAGTCATGCTGCGTGAGCTGTGTAGGATCTGCAGTAACAGAGATCTTTGACTGTAAAATGCAGGCTGGCATCTTAATAAACAGCAGTGTTAAATACCGATGTTGCCTGTGGAAAGACAATGTTCACAAGCATGCTGTAGTTAGAGTACCTTTCTTTCTCCTTTGTTAGTTTACAAACAAAGAAACAAAAAAAGCCATTTCCTGACTCTTGAGCTAGTCAGGTAAGACCTACTTTGAGATAACAGCATCAGTCCAATAAATTCCCCACCAAGATTTGAAGACTGTATTAGGTAGACATGTGGACTTGCTGCCAGAACCAGCAGGACTTTGAAGCTAGCAGTTTGCCCAAGACCTGCTTCTCCATGTTCACATCGCCGTCTTGTCATGAAGCAAAAGCCGTTTGTTCCAGATGGCTTTTTTGCTCACCATCAAGTCCATGACATGGCACAGTGGGCAGGTATAATATACAGACAGTTCTGGGCCTAGTGTATGCTGTGAGAGCTTGGCCCTATGTACCATGGGGCAGCCTGTAGTGTGCACTGACGTGTGGAGCACCACTCTCAAGGCTTTCCTCTCAAAGGTGTGCCAGGAAATTCAGCCCTGAGCTGGCCTTGAGGATGCTCTAGCAGGTAAGTGATGCAGACAGCTGATCAGCTTTGCTTCGCGTGCTGCCTTGAAGCCTTTCCTGCTCTGCAGTGTAGACACAACCACTTGGTCCAAGGCTGCCACAGTGTGCGTAGAAACATTGAGTGTACAATAGCCAGAAGTTGGACAATCGTATACTTTGTACAACATTATTTACATATCTAGAGAAAAAAGTCAGTGTACCAAGAGAAAAAAACAACCGAGGATTGTCTTTTAAAAGTTGCATCCGCACGTTTTCAATTTCTTGACTATTCATATTGGATACAAAGCTGCTTATATTTGTCATAAATTGGTTTGGTTGAAAGAGACTTACAGGAATTGTTATTATCTGCATTTAACATAACATAAGAATTTGGGGAGGAAGGTTAAGTAAATATGTAACAGTTACCTCTGAGTTAGGCAAGGGAAAACAAAACAAAACCCAAAACCCAAAAGAGAGGCAAATCTGAAGCAGTAAGAAGTATTCCAGGGTGGGGGTGTTCCAAGATAGAGAAGTCCAGGCTGAGGGGAAGTAATACGCAATTTTTTGAGTATCCACTAAACCAAGCCATAAACCAATGCTGAAAAGTAATACAGCATTAAAAATAACTTCTGGGAGGCTTGGGAAGTGCAGTTTTTCTTCAGCAAATCTTTAGCTGTTTTGAAAATGGAAGACAAAGGAAAAATAAAAGTTTCTGAGACAAGAGTAAAACACTGTTTAAGGTTGTGCTTTGGTGGGGTAGAGGGTTGAACGAAATGAACCATATGGCTTTTAAACAGAGTTCCTGACTGTGGTGGGTGCTCTGAATATAACTGAAGGATGGGTATTTAGAGGAAAACCACACCATAGTGAGGTGGGAGGGACCACGTCATGCTAGCAAATACAGTACTGGAGTGTGGGCTTCTGACTTTTAATATTTTTCTTGCATTTCTTTTCTGCATGGCAGTAGTGAAATAGGGACTTCTAAGCTTCTGAACAACTGAGAACCAGGTTTGAAGAAGACATGAGGAAGAACTGGTCGGCAAAAGATTTCATAAAAACTCAGAACCGCGTGTGCCAGGTCTGAATTGGCACCACCTTTGCTTTTTTTTGACATACTGCAGCAGTCGCAAAAGGCACCAAAGCAGTCAAATTAGAACATGCAGTAAAAGTTGTTTTGGACTCTTCTCTGTATTATAAAACTTACTTTCTTGTGACTATTATTTACACCTGTTAAAAACAGATTTGAAGTCTCATAGATCAGTCAGCCAAAGAGGCAGATGCCAGGTGTTAAGGGCTGCACTGAAGTGAGTTTGCAGAATTTTCTATTCAAGTGCTGGAGCGCTCCTTTTCTGACACGAGGCTTCTGTCAAAAATGGTTTTGATTTTTTAGTTCAAACATTAGAAGTGTATACTTGTGAACTAAAACTCATGTATTTTCAGACAGTTACAATGCTAAACTTAAATGCTCTCTTAAAAAAGAGAGGAAAAAAAAATATCTGCAGTACAAAGTGAAAAAAAAAAATCTTAAAAACTGAGGACAGAGAGTCCCTGAGGAAGGACAGGATGGTGAGAAAGATCCAGATGACCTGATTCCCACTGCTGCCATGATCATCATTTGCAAGATGAAGAGGACCTTCCATGGAGCACAGTGCTTGTATGTGGCAAGTAAAGAAGTGGTGCTCTGGTCGTATTACAAGAATGATGAGAATTTTTTACCAACAAGCAGATGAGTAAATGTGAAATAACCTTCACAGGGCACAGGGTGCACCTTGTTCTGGATCTAAGCCTTGCAAAAGCTGTCTTGAAGAGGAAGAATAAGGCATTCATGTTCAGATTTGAGCATTTGAGGAATCCTAATGTTCCCAGCTATATTAATGGGAAAAAAAAAACCTAATCAAAAAACCCAACAAGGCAGCAATGTTTTAAATTAGGGCCAGCATGGATTAAAAAATTTACTAATTTATTTTGCTTCCCTCAGACAACATTGGATCAGATTGAGACATGTAAGCAGACTAAACATGCTGATCTATATTCTGCTGTAGTTACACATCTTACTAATTCTACTCATGCCTATAAAAGGATGTTTCATTGTTCAGTATAACTGTTATCTCAAGAAGAGTCTGTCTATAATTTTATTTATAATTGGCATCGTTTTCATTACTGTTGTTATGAAGTGTGTAAAATATTGTCTGTATTGCGGCTTGTATAGGGCATGTGTCTGTGCTTGCTTTACTCTTTTTGAGTTTATAAAGTTGCTATAGAAATGCAAGAAAAGATGTTCAGATATCTTCCAATGTGGTTGCTTAATCTAATTACATAGCCCCAAACATTTCAGCCTATAGATGTTGAAGGTATCGGCTCTGTTAACATGTAACACCTTAAACATTCATACAGGCATTTTAAAAGCCATCAGTGCATTACTGTAATACTGATGCTTCTGTCCCAGTGGCTCTGCTGGAGCAAAGGGGAAGACGATGAATACCGGGGTAAAGCCAGATACCACTGGGGCTCTGCAGGGAGAAGACACAATATAGCTGGAAAATTTAATAATAAATGGGATGTCCTTTCCATAGAGAACAGGAAGGACCTTCAAGGTAGGACCATCATGAAGCAGCAAAGAGAAGGACAATATGTTTATAGCACCACCTAAAGATAGGCCTTCAACAGCATACTCAGCATAGGACATCTGGAACAGGCTGTGACAATTATTTGTAGTCTATGTAGAGTATCAGTGAAGACAGTCCAGGTTAGTTTTCATCATCTTTAAAGCTTATTCTGTGCTTTGATACAGTATCTTTAATAAAATATTATTACAAATCTGCTTATTATTCTCATTTAATTCCATTTTATACCTGAATTAATAACAGTGCTGGCAAAGGAGTAAAGTTCCAGTTACCACCTGCTTCATCTGCTCCTGTGTTTTTTCCATTCACCTGCTAAGAATGGCAAGAGGGAAAACTGAGATGAGTAAAAATAATCAAATAATCACAGGAATAAGAAAATAATAATAATAAAATAGCACTGCTACAGTTCAATTATTATAAAGATTCTTCACATGAAGCATTTAAGTGAATCTGAAAGATGAATCAAATTATATTGATCTCTGAGTATGAAATAATGGTCTTGGCCTGTGTTTACAGTACACAATCTCCCTTGTTTAAGATTTACCATAATTTTCCAACTTTACAGTTACTGCCAATAATTACAGTATGTTGATTAACCTCATTCACAGCAGTTCTAGAGTAAAATTCCCTGTTCTCATATATTTTCCCCCTGGACCACATAGAATAACCTTTTAATAGCTTCGAACAACACCAAGCAGAGTTCAAGTATACTCAAAGATAAGATTAGAATTCAAAATAATCCAGGCAAGGTGCAGCCATGATTATAAAACATAAGATGTTATTTAACAGGAACAAGTGCAGGCTGGAATCGCTAGCTGTGCAAGTAAAGGAACAGCTGCTTAAATTCCATTTAAAAGAGTTGGTGTGTTATTTTGGATCAAATTCTGAAAATGGGTCTGCAGCGTCATGCTGGCACAAATAAAGGTAAAAACTGAAATGGCTAAACTGGAATAGAATTTGCTCCTTCAGAATTGCTCAGGTGTGAGCTAGTAATGTCTCCAGTTTTGATCATGGCACTTGAAAAATAAGATAAAAGTTGCATGCAGAGAATCCAGGAGAAAGCAATGAGAATGTCTAGGAGCTGAGAAGAACTTTGCCTTTCAGCACAGAATGAATGATCTTAGGTCACCTTACAGAAGAGATGGTAGAGGGGAAACAAGGTGATTATTATGTATATAAAAGCTGGTTGCAGAGAAAAAAGTAAATAACATTTTCTCATATCCATGATCAATAGCAATAGAAATAATTGCCTTAAATTGAAAGAAAGGAGCTTTTGGTTAGGCACAATATGAGAGTAAACGACCTATGGAGGTCCTTTTCTGATCTGCTTCTGTGATTACTTGCAAACTGTCTCCTTTGAAGTCCCTTATTTGCTACTGTCAGTAGAGTTGACACTGGCTTCAAGTAAGGGAGGCTTACAGGAAAGTAAAGCACTGACTGCCTAAAAAGCACAGCACACCAGTTTATCTAGCTAGCACTAGGGATACTAACCTCAGCTTTTAGTCATGCCTCAGCAAACTGTCAGAAGTCTATGTAAATAAATGCACTGTAAACCCACTTAATTATAAAATAATTATTCCTTGAAACATTAAGCATTAATCAGTGTTGACAGCTTCCATGATTTTACTGAGTCTTATCAACTGAGGCAGCCTGGTTTTAACTGTTTAAATAGATGGTGTAATCGGCTATTTTATTTATTAAAAGAAATTAACTCTGCAAATTACATGGAAAATCCTAAAAGTGTAATCTGAACATATGCTAAAGATTAAAAAGCCAGAGGGCGAATGAAGCCATGTGTGTTTTTTAAGCTCATAATTTTGAACTAGGTTTATAATTTTAGGAGATATGACTCATGATTTTCTAACTTCTGGTTTGGCAATTACCGTGCCCTATATTCTGCTGGTTTGAATATTTCCATATTACTGATCATGCACTGGCGTAATTTGCCGTAAACAAGTTATACTGATTTGCAGAACTTTATTTTGTTATTCACAAGAACAAAGGAACACTTATTTAAGAAAGATCCTGTATTGTGGCTGCCTTTCAAATTAACAAGGAGCATCTGTGTGCAGAAAGAGGAGGTACATAAAAACAAAATAGCACAGAAGAGTTACATAGCTCCCCCCACGCACACTACAGTGTTTAACGCAACGGCACCTTGTCAGAAGAATCTGCTGTCATTTAATCCACTAGTAGCTCTTGTCTGAATTCCAGCTACTAGATGTAAATTCACAAATATAAATGAGATGAAGGATTTCAGTGATGAAAGGGTATTATGGTAAAGCATTATTCGTTCTCAGGACAAACTGGCACATGGACTTTCTGAACAGATTGCTGGATTATAAAATCGTTTATCCTCACCAATACAGTCTGATTTATGCAGTTTTTGGACAGTTTTAGTAGGGAAATGGATATAAGGGAGATGGATACCAGAAATTAAGGTCTAAGATCTTCTGACTGTCAAACTTGAACAGACTATTGCATTTAAACTTTATCATTTTAATGAGCCAAGCAGCTGATGTCTGATTGAACAGTAAACCGTGTTCACTCCTATTTTTATACTACACTGGCTTATGAAATATGTGGGGGAAGATCTTCCTTTTATCACGACAAAGATAAGGGTTGAGTACTCCTCAGTTCTCCTCCAGCTACTGAGCTCTTGCTTCACTGATGAAATCTAAATATCGTCTTCATTTCTGGCTGGGTGCTGTAATGGAGAATGGCCTACAGCATATTACATAACACTGCTGAACAGGACACGTGGGTGCACTGCCAAACCCGAACACAAGCGCATCAGAAAGAGGCCTGCTACTTCAGAGGCACCACCTTGCTCTTCTGGAAGTTACTGTCAAAATATGGCTTACAGATTCAGGATGGGGGAATAACAGCAAATGTTTTGTTAGAGGGAAAATCAGACTTGTGCTGAAGCCCTCGCCATAAAGCTCACTCTTTAATTTCTGAACCAGTCTGTTTGGCTCACCTGTGACATGACTGCATATGAAGCAACATAAAAGAAAATCATGTGGCTCTTCTCATATGAGAGATGACTCCATAGATGAGTTGGTTCCCAAATCTTGCTGCAAGTCTTAGAGAACTGCTGACACAGAGCAGGCTTGTAATAGCTCTGCTGAGAAGAGAGAATAAGTCTAATTGATCTTTCCAGCTAGACTGGACTTTCTCTAAGGGCATCAGTAAGACATGAGAGATGATGGCAAGAACATCACGTGAACTGATTAGGAATGAAAGCTTAAAAAGCAGCTCAGACCTATACATTGTCATACAAGCAGAAGACAGCCACTGTGTGCTCAACTGGCAAAGAGTTACTTCTACAGCAGGCTAAATGAAATATTTGGTAGCCCAAGTCCGCAGATCTTTTGATTTTTCCTGAGAATGGCCATGGGTGTGTCATTTACACCATTAGCATTAAAATGTTCCAAAAGACTTTCCCTAAATTAACTATAGCAAGAAAACGGTTCAAATGATGAACTAATTAGGACTGAGGGAGGACTATCAGGGTAAGCAGTAATCCAGTCAATGCAAACACCTCTTTAGCAGGTTATCAGCACATCTGGGTATCTGGGCCATACCAGTTACTGGGCCAAGGAAACCCCAAACAAGGTCTCTCTAGACCTGTTGTACACATTTTGTGCCTGGGTTGATGAAACATGGCTAAAAGCTTTTGGGCCTAAAAGTAATGAAATGTCACTTCTAAATCCGATAAAACCTCTTTGATTACAGCTACATTTAAATGAGATATCAAACTAATTTTGCTGCAAAGACTGCTTATTGTGCTAATCAATATTGTGTTATTTCTTAGTCCATTTGTTCTCTTCATTCCTTGTTCTGTACATACATTTTTCAGGGAGGAATCCTCTTTTCACTCTGAAATAACAGGGTCTGAGTTTGTACTGCAGCTATCAAAACAGGGTTCTTGTGCATGGCTCGTGCTCCTATAGGTAAATCCTCACAAGGATACAAATAATAAATATCATCAACTTTTCAGATGAAACACAATTTATTAACTAGCTCTCTTTGTATTTCTCTGGCATTTCTCCTTGCTCCATATGATACAATCAGCTGGATGAAGTAGCAGTGAATTACAGGAAGAGATAGTTCAGTGATGAGTCAGTCACTGGTCTAACTGCAAGAGAAACTGACACCCTTCCCATCAAAGAAATATGTATACAGTATATACAGAGCAGCTCCTGTTGGTGGTGGGGAGAGCTGACGGTTTTCCTTTGCCATTGACTTCTTTCAGATTTCTCCAAGATCAGAACCCATGTGAAAAAAGACCAGGATCTGTGAAAGAATAATAGATACTTAAGCATGTACAATATTCACCGTCAGAAATTGGAAGTTCCTTCATCTCAAAACTACATACACACAATCTACACAAGAGGAGGAATCCTCATATCATGTAAAAATGCTTTGAAAAATAAACTGATTGAAACAAGGGTGGTTTTGAAGGAGAGTTAAGAGTGTAAGAACTGCATGACCACACATCACTTGGGGAAAAGCTGTAACATTCTCTATGAGGGCTGCTACAGCATACTGCGGAAGGCTGGGGACAAAATTAATCAGATTTAAGCATACATTGCACTTAATCCTTCTCGCACGTAACATGTGAAGTCTATGGGTAGCAGATTTTTAGCCACACTTTTAAAGGAGGCATCCAAAAGGAGCCACCCACCGAGTCTCCGAGAAAAAAAGATCTGAGAGTGGTGTTTTGCTCTACTTACTAGAACTAGAGTATTTTGAAGTGTTTGTCTCAAAGTGAGGAGGAATAAGTTGGAGGAACCCCGGCAGATTTTCATGTTTAATATAATCGCATCAAAGCACTTTCCTAGCTCCGCGTTAATAGCTTCGTAGCTTTTGCTAAACGTAGGCGTGACGACATTTAACATTAGCACAACAGACAAAAATTTGGAGGCGTTTCAGGAACGGTCACCACGCAGAAACTGCAGCAACAGGGCCCCCCAAGCCCCCAACTGCTTCTTTCGGAGGGCAAAGCCAGATGCCATTATTCCCTGCCGCCTGACACCGGGGCAGGCATCCTACCGCCCCGGCAGCACCGGGCTCCTGCGCCTCGGGGCTGGTGCTCGGGGCAGCCGGGCGAGGGGAGATGCGCGCAGGGAGGGCTGTCAGCCTGCCAAGTTCAGCCAAAACAAGGCTAAAACACCCGCCCCGGCCTTCGCTCGCCGCGGAACTCTCCCTCTGCCACAGACGGGGGGCAAAGAACTCGCCCCGCGGAGAACTTTCCTCGGGCTGGCGGCACCTGGGGTCACGCCGGGGAGGGGCGGTGGGAGAGGGCGGCTCGGAGGCCGTTTAGCTCTGAGAAGACGGGGGGAGGCTGGATGGAGGCGACGGGGGGGTGGAAATGGGGGGGAGGATTGAATTTCTGCCGCCTTGCGACCAAATAAGGGTAAATTCGCCGCCGGCTGGCTGAGAGTTGACAGGCGGCGCTGGAGTGAACTTTCAGGAATGACAAACACTGGGAGGCGAGCCGCGAGCGCGGCCCCGCTCTCGCCTCACCCCCGCTGCTGCCCGCGGGCTAGGTGCCGGGCCCAGCGGGGGAGTAGGGGGGGGCG
>JANHFX010011091.1:0-75691 GCA_027560015.1 Chloroceryle amazona | reverse complement strand
GGTGGTTTGTTGGTTGGATGCAGGGATTTTAGAGGTTTTTTCCAGCCATGACAGTTCTGTAATCCTGTGATTAGAACAATTTGGCAAGGCTTTGGCAGTATTCTCCTGAACAAATCCTGAACATGGCTAGGAGAAGGGAAGCTGAAAGACATTCCCATCCAACAGTTGCATACTTTGAAGGGTAAGGGAGTATGCACACAGGCTGTTCTGTGCCAGCTGGACTTAGTGCCAGCAGACGGTCCTGGCACGTGTAATTTACTTTATAGGCACAGTCTTTGTCTTATACACCATCACAAACAGAAACTGTGTGAATCTGGGCACCTTTCCACACTGAGGATATATATATGAGGGGTTATATATCATTTGTCTATTAGATTATTTCCAGGTTTCCCTCTTAGTGCTGGATGCTGTTGAAATAGTAACTCTCATAGCTGTGATTGGGCTGTATTTACTCAGTGAGGGCCATGAGGTGTTGCTGGGAAATACTTAGTTGGTCTGTGGCATTGCATAATTATCTAGACAGCATATTTTGAGAATGTAACCCACGCTACTAAAGGCAATGTTGTGTTAATATTTTGGTATTGCTATATATCAATAATATAGTTATTCATGTATCTTAAAACATGAACTAAAAACCACTAATGTTAAAAGGTCATAGAAAATTCATGAAAAACATGTGAATTAAAAAGGACCTCATGTGCCAAAAGTGAACAGGGCAGCTGCATGCCTGGCTTGTACTGAGAAGTTTGGTGTGCAAATCCAGCTGGCTGCCAAGAATTACCAGTCAAACCCCATTTCATTATTTGAGGCTGTTGGCATTAATGCTGGGCACTGTTCCTGCTTTTGCAATGGGGAAAGACTATTCCAAGACGGTCACTTCAGGTATGCCCCTGTAGAGTTTTTAGACTATGTCAAAAAATGATGAGAGAGACAAAAAAAAACCCCAAACAAACCAACCAGAAAAAAAACAAACAAAACAAAACAAAACAAAACCAACCAACCAAAAAAACCACAACAACAAAAACAAACAAACCACCAAAACCAGAATTGGTATTACACTTTCAGCTTTTGTTGGCCAGAAATATGAGAGTTCACTTTGCAGTGGCAGCAGATTATGCTTTTACAAGTTTGGATTTTTAAAATATTTCAGATTTAAAATGTCTGAGAGGAGCTTCCATCCTCTCCCAAAGGAGAGCAGTTGTTAACCTGGTCAACAGTTACCAAAATGTGCATTCTAATTCTTTAAATAGTTGCTTGGTGATTTTTTTTTACATGGGAAAATAATTCATGGTGTCAGTTTTAATAAATAATTCAGTTCTTTCTCTTTGATTGTATAGTGGCATTTGTGGATAATAGAGGTCTGAGGACTAAGTGTGACTGATGAGAACGGATGGCATATTGTTATCAATCTTGTCACTTTTTACCACCTATAAAAATTGAATTTGAGATACTGACCATCCCACAGCATATCTGTACTTTGTGAATGAAAAACATGCTTGGAAGGTGATGATTAAACTTCATGTGCCTGAAGTACCCATTGCTACTTATATAGCTCCAGTACTGACATTACAGATTTTATTCATTTATTTATTTATTACACGGAAAGTGTGAAACCTACTAAGATTAACAGTTAAAAGAAATTTACACTTGTATTTGCTATTACAAAGTCAAACCATATTTAGTCATTTCATGTGGTGAAAAAGGGATTATTTGATAATTGTAACGCATACTTCATAGTAAAATGACATGTCAACAAATTAAGACACTATAATGGCGTTTATGCTTCAATGTGTCTTTGCCTGACCTCAGTATGAGTATCTTTGGTTAAATTTGGCTGGTTCTGCCTTGCTACTTTTTTCTTTTTTCTTTCTCTTTCTTGCCTCAGCTGTACTTCATGATTCACCAGCTTGGAGTCTCTTCCACTTTCTATTCATCTTCAGTCTTAATACGAATTCTGACTGACTGTGCTAGATTCCTAGACAGACCTTTGTATAAGGTGACATTCAACAATCAAAATGTTATTGGATGTTTCTTTATTTGGGTATATGTAGGGAGAGCAAAAGACTATTTTTCTCCACCATTTTTCTTGTTTGATTTTCCTTGGATAATGTAGTTTTTGTATCACTTTCCTTTCAGGTTTCACTGAGCCCTGAACATAGTTGGAGCATGGTAAATATTATCTCTGCCCTACCAGCCTTTCCCCTAACCTGAAATAGATCAGTCAATGATAATACTATGTAATTGCAAGTAGAACAACCTTTTTCTCCTTTGAGAGGGAATATTTTATTACTACTTTTGGGAAGTGATTCGATCAGGGAGTATAGTAGAAGATTAACACCCTTTTAGGTATTTTCCAATAAAAGAAAAGAAGCTTTGCCTGAAGACATGTAGCAAAAAGCTTGGCTTCTTCCACATTACAAAAGATTGCAGATGCAGTGCAGTCTACCCACTCCCTGCCATGACTCGTCTTCCTGTATCAACTGTATTCGGTCCAAAAGTTCTTCCTCTCAAAATAAATCTGAATTCTTCCTTACACCAGTTATTCCAGTGTCGTTTGTAGCCCAGGGGATAGTGCTAGGAACAGTCCCAAGCATACAGCTCTGCAGTTTGAGCCACAGGTTTCAGCCGAACTCCTAAATCATGCTTCCAGACCTCTCCCAGCCCTTCCTCCATTGTCAGTACTCTTAGGAGCCATGGGGAGTAGTTCTCCCCAAACACTCTCTGGGATACTACACAGATCACCAATACAGAACAGTGTTGTGGATGTCACTTGCTCTGTGCTGTCCCTGTAATCATCATGTTGATGTATATCTGGTTTAGTATGGATTTAGTGTGGTTTTGGATTTGGGGATTGGGTTGGGGTTTTTTTTTTGATTGGTTTGTTTGGTTGGTTTGGTGTTTTTTTCCAGTTGGCCAAACTATCTTCAAAGGATAGTATTTTTATCCCTGGCATCTACAAGCTGCCTTCAGCAGGTGCATGCATACTAGACATGTTGTATATCATGTTTTCTGAGAAATCTTTAATTGCCAAGTTGTTCTTAATTGATTGTATAATGCCATAGAACACTACAGAAATTATTCCCGTTCATAGATTTGAACTTGTTGTGCCTGTGTATGTTCCAGTAGAGACCAGAAGGTTAGTGCACAGGGAGTGCATACGATTTTGCAATCTGAATGGGCTGATGTCTTGATTACCTCCTTTCACCATGCGGGATGCAGAGTACTAGGGTGTAGCGCAAAACTACTGTTGAAGGTAAAACAGGCTTGAATTTAGGATTAGGCTTTGGATTTTATGAATGAGAAATCTGTGGAGTTGAACTGCATTTTTTGATGGGGGAGAGGATGGGAAGGCATTTTGGTAGACAATTGAAAGTCCATTAAAATAATTCAGAACACTAGCACAGATGAATAGACAATATTGTTGATTGCTACATGATGAAATTTTTTCAACTAAAATGAAATGCCAAGCATATGCTGTTTGCATCAGTGTTTAAGGAACTCTGTCCTGCTTAAAACAACAAACCTCCCCCACCCCCTATCTACACTCATTCATACGCTTTGTCTACAATCCTGATTTACAGTTTGTCCTCTCCAGGCCGTGTATCAATAAAACATAAATATCTTGAATAGATGTAGTAATAATACATTTAAAATACAGTAATTTCTAACATGACTTTCTGAAGGCTAGAAGCATTTCATCAGATATAGACCTCAATACTGTGTTATTTTACTTGATGTATTGTTTCATTCACAAAACAGCATTTGTATCATTTGCAGACATCCCAGCATAATACTGGGTTTCTAGAAATAACTAAATAGCAAGTAAGATTATTTTTTTGTATGTCAGTCATATATACTCTGTACTATTCTCTGAAAAGATAATGGAATACAACTCTGTGGTTTAAACTGGCTTAGCTTCTGAACTCTTTTAAACCTTCATAGCAGTAATCTTGTATGCTGTAATATATGCTCACTACTGTAATGCTAAGCTTGCTGTTATTAAAGCTCCAGCTTCCAGTAAATATCCCTGTTTGTGAAAGCATATCCTACAACTTGTTCTTACCTTTCTGAATAACATAAATACAGTTTTAGTATTACTTTATTTTATTTTTATTTTTGTTTACCTTTTAATCTGGTTTTCAACGGCAAAATATTATACAATCACAATGTGGTTTCCGAAGTTTTTAGAGAGGAAGCTCAGTGGCTAATTTCAACCAATTTGACAGGAAAGTAGGAGTATAAAAAATGCTAAATTCCTACAATAAGCCTACACACCGTATGTCTCAGAGCCCATATATGATCCTTTCAGCTATTTCTTTTGTGTACCAGAGGTCAGGGGGCAACGTGTTCCCTCTCATCACATGTTCAACAGATTATTCAGAAATCAGAAGAACCAATTTCTCCCAACACCTTCTCTAGTGAAACAAGCTCAGAAGCAACACAAACACACTTCTCAACTTTCTTTGGATAGGCAAAAGCTCCTGTGTAGGGATTTGCTTAATATTAAAAGCGAAATGGGTTTTGGAAGTACCTCCTTCTGTGCTCACCAAATATTATATTAAGAAGGATCTGCTGTTTTGGAGAGAGCTAGATCACACAGTTTTCCCAGTACCTTCTTTCTCTGTGCCTCAGGCTGCCAAATACCAGGTGTTGTGGGAGGACAGTGAGCTGACTGGCATTCCTTCAGTGTTAGGAAGTTCTTCTTTGAACTTCAGCCTTCAGAAGTGTAATAGTGCCATTATTATGCAGGCAATACTTTTAGAAAAGGATGTGTTCTTGTGAGGGACTGTAGTCTCCAGGCTGGTTTCTGGTAAGGCAACTGACTGTCAGTGAAGTGTGATTCAGCTGAGATTGTTGATGCCTTTAGTCAAGAAGGATGGAAAGATACTCCTTCCTGAAGAACTGTGATCGCTCTGTAAGTTCTCTACTACTTTTTTTGACAAAAAGACATTGCAGTATGTTTCTGGAGTGATGGATAAAGGACATATCTTTTGGTATGCTGTAGCCAATGAGGTTAAAGTGCCCTCCATTAAAATTTTCATACTGAAAAAAAACCAAAACCAATAACCTTGACTGGAATTAATAGCATAGCCTGCCTGTATTTGAGCATATGTGCAAACCCACATTTGTTACAAATTCAGCTGTCAGGTGCGTGGAATGCATATTCACCTTCCAAGTCATACAGCTGTACGACTTTAGCATTGACCACATTTAATATTAGAATAGAGAATCTGGAAGGAAAAAAAAACAACGTACTGGGTTGTAGTGATTGGTCCATTCTGGAGAATAAAGGAGAGCCAGCAAGGTGCTTATTATTGCTGAGGAAACTGGAATTTCAGAATATGCTTCCTAGTTAGGCTATCATAAGATGACTGATAAAGAAGAGGCTTTTGCCCTGTGGGAATATCAATATGCAAATACAACCCATATTAGACATTAGAGAATCCACATGAGTCCTCAGCCCTGAGGCACAAACCCATAATAAATTGTTGCTTACTGGCACTGTCTTCCTTGATTCCTATTTTTAACAGTTGATCTCCAGTTTGTGGGTTGGGTTTTTTTTTGGTGGGTTTTTGTTTTATTTTGGTTTGGTTTTGTGGGAGCAGAGGAGAAAAATGAGGAAAAGAGGATGCTCTGTAAAAATAAAAACCTCACTTCTCTTTCTTTTAAATTTCTAGCAAGTTCTGAAAATGTTGTTGCTGGTTTTGAAAGAATTCATGTGTGCTAAATCTGCCTTTTCTTCTAAAAAGCAGTATGATAAGGATTGGATGTCCCTGATAAAACATAGGTTGTGGTCTTTTCTTTGAAAAATCTTAAGCTTTTAGCCTTTCTCTGACAGTTCTAACTGGAAATAACCTGTTGCATCTAGCTCTTGAACTGGAGTTAATCCAGCAGTTAAGCATCATTGTGCTTTACTTCTCCTTTATTCTTAAATGGGGAAAAAAAAATACTGCAATTAAATTGCAGCTGAATATTAGGAAACAAAATGGGGCAGGAAAACATTTTAAAAAAAATAGGTGGAAAAAAGAAACGTTATGCTGCTAAACTGTATGCTTGTGATTTGCAGTTATGGAAACTATATTTGTATAGACATGGATATTTTTCAGACTGGTCTGTAATAACTATATTGCCCTGCACCAAAACTGAAAGCTTCTTCCTAGTCAAGACATTGACTTAATGTGCAGGCATCTTGAATCCACCAAAGACAGATACCACTGTATGTATGTTACATAACACTATTTAAATGATTTCTG
This sequence comes from Chloroceryle amazona, assembly GCA_027560015.1. Taxonomy (NCBI): domain Eukaryota; kingdom Metazoa; phylum Chordata; class Aves; order Coraciiformes; family Cerylidae; genus Chloroceryle; species Chloroceryle amazona. Next base: position 69,437 of record JANHFX010011091.1, on the reverse strand, counting down.
CTTTTAGAGGAGCATAGAAAGATGCTGTATAGAATTTTTACCAAACCACATTCTTCAGGTCTGGAATGTAGTAGTCTGGTTCCATCCCTATCCATCCCGTTCCCCACCCCCACTCCAAATACCAATTTAGGCAGTCCGGTTCTTGACTAGAAGATCTAGATCTGGCCTACATGTACGATTCTCAGGTGCAAGCTACTAATTACTTTATTGTGGATTGAACATTAGATTGCTAGGGGATATCAATAAAATAGCTAAATAGAAGGCATAATTGATGTTACTTACAGTGCTGAAGCATGTTAGGAACAATTGAATAGATTTCATTAGAGATACTTACCTAGGACTTGAGCATGTCAGCTGGGTACCCAGGGTACTGTTGGTAGAATAGGGATCCAGTTCTCTTGGATTGTAAGCCACTACAGGATTTGTCTTTCCCCCAGTTCTGGGAGAGGATTTTGTCTCAACCTCTCTTTTATGCTAGATATTAATTACTAAATCCTTGTTGTTGCAACTTACAGTTTATTAGCCACCTTTCCTTTGCCCTTGTTTCCTTCCCCCTACCTTTACATGTATTCTGTTTGTTGTTCTGGAGTAACGTGATGTGTCCTTCTGTCCGCTGCAATGTTTCACACATTTTGCAAAGGAGCTGTACTGGGTCCAGTGTTACAAAGCCTTTATCTGTTGAGGAGCTGATTAGCACTAGAGATAACGATAGATATTTTTGCTAATAGTGCTGAAATCCAAACACTAAATGCAGCTCAGTGTAAATGGCTATGATTTTGCTTTTTAATATAATGTTAACAGAAAAGAAGCAGCTCCCTTTGAAAATGCAAATGATTTCAGCGTTAGGATGTATCAGTAAAATGATAGCATAGAAGCAGGATCTTCTGACTTCTGAGTACATCAAGTAGCACACAAGTGTTTTGAAGACCTGTGAGTATGGCTCAGAGACATACTTTCTGTAAAATGAATTTATTCTACAATGAAAAGACTTTTTAGTTAAAAACCAGTTTGCATTGATCAGAATGATGTAAAGTATTCATAAGCTGCATTTTGTTGCTCTTTTTTTTTTTTTTTGTTATTCCCCGAAACCCTAAAATAAATTAAGGTATCTTATATTAAGTAGCTGTATTTTAGCAGGAATTAGCATACAAATGTGTGAGACTGAAAGGTTATAATGCCTTTTATATCCTTTTTATGCTTATCTATTTTAAGTAGCTTCAGTTCTCTGTGAAGACAAAGGCATTGGTGTACATGCCACTGATAATAGACAGTGTGACCATATCATGTATGCTTCCTTAATAATGTCTGACATTATCAGATTGATTAACTCGGCAGGGGGCTTTAATCAGATTTAACTACTGTTGGCAGCTGTACACTGGCAGAATAGTAATAGATCAAGGAGTAATATTGAACTTCTTTTATAAGCTGTATTAAACACGAAACTCAAAAATGTACCATAAAAATTACTGTTATTTCTAGTTCTAATGCAGTGAGAAGTGAAACCTGCACATTGTTTACACAATCTCAGATCTCTTGGATCATGCTTTCCCAAATTTTCTGTTGTCTTCAGTTCCAAATACTGATCTTCAGATTCTCCTTTGGTAGTTAATGTGAGTGTATTTTAAATATAGCTGTTGCCCTTAAGATTCAAAGAGCAAGAAATCATTTAGGACTCAATGACTCAAGCGGGGTAATAATAAAAACATGTTGTAGCTACAGATTTTAGCATGTACGTATGTGACAAAGTAATGATAGTTGGGTTTTCTGCCTCGTCCTTTTCAAAAGTCAAATGGCATATTATGACACATGTCTTTAGTGTCATTTGATGCAGAATACTCACAGTATTAATAAATAAAATGCAGGCCTCAAGGATGTTAATGTAACATTCATTCATAGATTAATAGTTCAGGAGGGACAACTGTGATCATTAAGTGTGACCTTCTGCCTATTGCATGACATTAAGACTTTTCTGAGTTCATTCCTGTTTGAACTAAAGCATGTCTTCTTGAATAGACTGACTTTTGGTTGAAACAAATTAATCTCAGCAAATAACTATCTATAACTGTTGAATTGCAGTATGAATTTGTTTAAATTCCAGATACTGTGTTGCATTCTATCTTCCTACTGTGGCTAAAATAGAGTAGAAATACACTACTATTATTTCATAGGTATTTTAAGGTTTTTCTAAAGTATAGTTAAACACTGATTCTTCTGTTGGTACTTTGTGCTTTCCATGCTTTGTGTTTATTTGTTAACTTTCTCTTTGAAGGTAAAATAATTTGAGTTCCTGGAGTGTTCTTGTTGTAAAGTAAGCCTTTTAGATTTTAGCTATTATCATGTAAGGTGCTTGTTTTCACCTGGTGGGTGTGGCACATTGATAAGTCTTCCTTCTCAAATCAGATTTTCTTGTTATTCTGCAAGTATGTCCTGTATTTTTCTATCTTCCATGTAAGACTTTGTATTTCTCCGTATCCCAAATATTGCTATGTTCTTGTACTTATCAAGTAGCTCAGGTTGCTTTATCTAGGCAATTCAGTGTTTTCCAATTCCTCCATCTCTGTTGAAGCTGTAATTGTTATCAGTGATGATTTTGTTTGACTTCAGGTCATGAATAAAAATGTGAAACTGCAGGGCACCAAGACTTGATATTACAGGTTGCTCCTGAACTGTTTCAATTTCTCCTTTTCCAACTATGCAAAAAGCCCCGCCATCTTATTTTTTGCATTTTTTTTTTTATTGCAAAAGGATTGGAAGAGTACAACCTTCTGTCTCTTCCTCCCTCAACTAATAATGTCTTCCAGATTATGAGTCTTAGAGGACTGACATCCCATAGCTGATACACTAGACTGATATGTGTTTCATGAATCATTTCCTCATAAGAATTTTTTTTTTCAAATTTTGTGGGAAATTATTTGTAAGTAGCCTTCACATTGCTAAATATGTAATTGGAAGAATAAGTTAGCCTCTAATTTGTGGAGTCTTCAGTGTCCCATCTGTTAGGTTGGGGTTTTTTTTTGTTTGTTTCTGTCTCAAATCTTACATGATAGGTGCTTCAGCAGTGAGCTTTACAGAGAGGGAATGGGGCAATGAACTGTTGATTGGACAAAGTCTTATTTATGTTTTGATGATCTGAAAAATCTTCAAATTCAGAGAGGCTCATGTCTACCTATACTCTAATTTCTGAAACAGATTTAAATCATCTGGTTTAAGTTATGTAAGGGGCTTATTAAAAGTGTTCATAAATAATAAAGTTGTAATGAAATATGCAGATTACTTTATAGACACATAAGATAGTTGTTTTTTTTCCAGAATACCAGACTTCTCATTCCAAATGGTAGTGATGACTGCTGAAGTTGTATTACAACTACTGCAGTGATACTGCTGCTTTGTGGAGTTTATAGCAGAAGCATCTCAGGCAATGACAACCATGTCTGGTTCATCATGTATCACAGAGAAATCAGATTTATATAGTGTAAGCAAGCAGAGAGAAATTGTTTTGAATATATTTGTAATTAACAGGAAAGCACTGTACAAGACCTATAAATTGATAAGCATTGATCACTCTAGTAGAGGTGAAAGAGAATCAATATTAACATACATTCAGACATATCAAACTAGCATTTGAGCAGTTCAAAAATACTGTGATTTCAATAACATTCACTAAGAACTATCAAAAGTGCTGATAATTCTCCAGTATTTCTGCATACTTGAGGGGGATGGAGGTGGGATGGATAGTAAGTCGATGAATATGTCAGGCACAAAGAGGAAATGCTTCTGAGAACAAGTAAATATTTAAGCGGAATGTTATTAACATTGCTGTAGACGATGGCATCTGTCAGTCATGTACTAGTGTGTATTTAAGTAGCAATTGCCCAGGAAAAGCACCAGATTATAAAAACATGCCTAAAAATGTGTTGTGGTTTGTTGGTTTTTTTTTATTCTTGTGTTTTTGTCATTCTCGGTTTTTGTTGGGGGGGATTTTTGTTGTTTTTTGTTTGCTTGTTTGATTTTTTATTTTCATTTCACATCCATCCGTCTTTACCAGTTTAATATCTCTGGGGATGCCTTGCAGGGCATGTTTTGAAACTGCTTTTGGATTACATCATTTTACAGTTTACTTTCCTTGGCACTTTTATCATAGATAACGTTGTTACAAATCTGATGTTCTGGGAGCCCTGTGGGGAGTGCTTATATGTATTTACTGTGAACTAAAGAAAGTGTATTATTTACAGTTCTCATTTGTCTTCTCATAATGTCTCAATTCTGCTTTACGTAAGGCCTAATTAAATTGGTTTCTGAATGAGACTGAGTCCCCAGATTAAAAAATAAACATAAAAATAAGAGTGGTGTGAATCACACCTTTTACAGACATATGTTTCAGATAGGGGTAAGTGCTGTACCTAAATCAGAATTTCCAGCTTTTGTAGTTACAATTTTGACTTTTTCAGCGATACACTTCAATAGCCCTGACTGTTTAGGGTTTGCTCACTAGTATCTGTATGGTCTTTTTTATCAGGTCAAACTTATTTAAATTAGCACAGGAAGCTACATTGAAGGGATTCAGATAATCCAGTGTGGTGTAACATGGATTCAGTTGTTGTCAGTAAGAGAGAAGAAAAAACAGATTCTCTGAAAGGGCAGAGAAGATTCACTTGCTACTTCATAATGTAATGTATGGGATGGAAAGATGAGTCACGTTCTCTACATGCTCGTAGGTGTTTTGCACCATGTTCCCATAGATATCACCTGCTTTGAAGAGAATAAAATAAATTGCATTACCGGGATATATTGAAGAAACAAGTCATGAAACTGTGAATTTAGTTACTGCAAAAAGAACTTTGTGTACGCATCAGACTGGCCAAAACTAACCAGCTACTTAAAATACTGAAATATAATGTATTGTCTGCACTAATAAGAGATTTTAGGGAAATGCCTCATTAGAGACTTGCCTTCCTCACTGCTTAGATTTTTATTACGGATTTTTGCCTTTTGTATCAGTCTCTGAATAGAAAGTTATCATCAATTTGAAGCTCCAGTTGCCTCTAGCAGCAGGAAGGAACAGGCTGTCCAAAGTATTTTGGAGCCTATGAGGCTGAATACTAGGATTATATTGCTTGCTTCCTTTGCAGCCTGCCTGCCGTTGCTTTAAAAGGGGATTTTTTTCAAGTCTTTCACACAGTTCCTTAGGGTTATCTGGGTTACCCTGAGTTATATCTCTTTCCAGTGAGTCATTGCTACTAATGATAAGTTGTTGTGAGGTTTTTTTTTTCCACTGGTAGAGTGCAATTCATATCCTTATTGATAGTTTGGTTTTGGCATGTGACTGAAGAAGGACTTAAAAAAATAAATTATTTTCATTCTGCTCCTGTGTGCAGCCAGATAGATTTTTATTTCGCCTTTTTTTTTTTTTTTAGGCTTGGGAATAGAGCCTTACTGGTTTACAGTTGGTTATTAAGTTCATAATTGGAAAATTACACTTTTACCCTAGAAAGAGAGGAAACTATTTTTGCTGCAAAATGTAATTATTTTTCATGAAAACAATTACTGAGTTAGATGACAAAGTGGTTATAAACCATCTTCCACTTGTCACTACTATTCAGAAGAGTGGGTTCTTACAGCCCAATTGCCACGGACCATCAAATTTTGTTCTAGGCAGTTGAGTTGGAACTCAAAGATAGGGCAAATAAATCCTGGAAATGTGATCTCAAATAAAAGATCATACACTTTCTAGTAGGATGGAGGGCTCAATTTATTTAGTATCTTTAAAATAACAGAACTTTATATCTGATGACAAAACTTGTAATTGTCAGAGAAAGCCACAGTAGTTTCTTGTGTAAGATCTGGAAAAAAAAGACTGAATATGAAAGGACAAAGAATGAAAGCAAACAGCTCTCATCAATAGATGTGTTATAGTGAGCTCAGCATGCTGGTAGATGTGTAGAATAGATCATCATTCCATTAAAGAAAGTGGCATTTTCACTCCAATATTGAAGCAAATGCACTAAGACAGACATTGGCAGCCTGCTTCTTACAGGAGTACCTCTTGCATCAAAAGAAGGGTTTTCCTTTTGCTGTGAATTATATACTTAAAATACTTAGAAAATATTTCTAATAATTTGGGTCAGATTATTTCAATGGAATTATTAATGTTAATGTTATTTAAGAAATACTTTAATACAAATTAGAAGTTATAAACAGTGAAGCAATCGTTACTGTTTCAAACATTGTTCCTCAAGTTTGGGCATTTAACAGAATCGAAAAAGTTTCTGCTGGTCAGAGGGGGAGGGGATTACTTTTATTTTAGTCGTGTGGCAGTCCTGAAGCTAAAATACTAATTTTAATTTGGAGTAAAGAAGCTGTTAATTGTTTTGTAGAACACTATTGAAAATCCATTAATGTATGGGAGGATTAAATCAATTATGCATCTGTTCACATGTTTGATCTTCCTTGATCCTTGGGAAGAATGTCACCACTGATTAGAAGAGTTCTGTCATGGGATCTAAAAAACCTGTATTCCTCAGTCTTTATTAAAACAAGGAGAGAGAAAATGGCTTGCAGTAGCAGTCAAGACATGCTATATCCATTAACTTTGCAAGAAGGACACTGGAATTATCGTCTATTATCATAAAAAGTGCTAAATTGTTCCTCTCTTAGGGAAATGCATCAAGAATTTGGTGGCATTTAACCTCAACTAAGTAATTGATTCCTCCCCTCAGTGGCTAGAAGCTTGCTCGTATAGCTGGCTTCAAGTGAGGGTAAGCTGATCAGATCTCTGCACTGTACAGAATTGTGTTTGAAAGATTGTAACTATGGCATAATAAGCAGCTAATAGACCTGTGTGGGCGAGAAGTTGATTGCAAATGCTTAGGGAGAGAGGTGGACATTGAGGACTTCTCATTATGTGTTTTTATGAGCAATGTTGGACTTACTGAGAGTTCTCATGCAACTAAGAGCTGTGTCTGTTCAGGAAGCAATCACCATTTTTATGTAAAAGGATGGAGCTAGGCAAGGATTCAAGGAGAAATAGGCAGGGGTTGCTGATTACCAAACTGTTATTGGGGGTTCCAAATTTACACCAATAAAGGTGCTTTAAGAGAATGAAAACTATAGACAAAATGACAACTGTAATAGCATTTCTAATATACGCATCACTTTCAGGGGTTTTATGTATCCCTTTTTAATTCAAATCTCAGCTGGCTTCCCTGAAGCTCTGTCAAGTTCCAGGTCAGAGTTGTAGAATTCTTGATCAGGACCATGTTTTCATATTTTAATCAGCCATTTATCTTAAATGAGTATATAAATTGAGACAATTCTAAGTAGTTTACTGTATTTAAAATAGTTATTATGTACTTTTACATTTCAGCTATTTAACTTTCAAAACTACAGTGTTCAGCTTTTATATGCTGTTACTTTGAATAGTGAAGAAAACAAAGATGTAAATATTCATCTGAAAAAGCTACTAAATTTTTTTCATACACTGAAAGACACACTAATAAAACCAAGAAGTAACATCTACAGATGCAAATCTAAGTAAGTTAAACAGCATTTCAAATAGTTACAGCTTCTATAAACATATTTTAGCCAAATTCAAGTACTTTTTTCGATTAAACAATCTAAGTACTAACTCTATATTGTTTGAGGTTTGCAATGTTAAGAGTCTCTTATCAATGCCATCATTACCCTTTTTTTTTTTTTTGACTCAAACTATTGGCAGTATTCAGGGTTGCCAGGATGCATTTTGGGAAAAATTAGTTGATACCACTTTGTTTACAAATCTTGTAAAAAAGCATCTCAACCATGAGGAAAACATTTTCAATAATTAGTTTCTCTCTATTTAATTCTTTTCCACAGAATTGTTCAACTTTGACTTTCTAGGCTATTGTGGCAATCCCAAGAATTGTTATTCTGTTCAGTACTGAGGATTGCCCAGGTCTCTCTGGGTCAGCATGCAGATTTCACTAACAGATTCATTAAGAGGGCAGGTTGCATCTGTTGCTGCATTTTGCCTCTTTGTTCAGATAAAACTGCAAGACAGTGTCAGGATAAATTTTTGTGATGGATGCCGTTATTAAGCTTCAGGGGAGGGTGGACTTGCTTTAGTTTAGTTTTTAAACTTTGATCCTATTTCAGATGGTATATCAGTGGACAAAAGGACGTTAATTATCTTGTACAAAACGACTTTTCAAGTTTCATCCTTAGGGAGAAGTAACAAAAGTAATTATTGATTGCTCAGTTAGGCTCGTCAGAGGACTCGGCTATGAAATTAGATCTTGAAAGAAACAGGAGGCAGAAAAAGCATGGACAAGAGAAAGGAACATATAGGAATGTTTTCTTCGCAGATAAGTGCTTGTAATGGCATAACAAATCACAACAAAATTGGCAACTGAGAGGGGGAGAGATAAAACAATGGATCTAGACTAGGATCCTGTTTTCTGAACCTTAAAATTATTCAATTAAGAAATATTGAAACCTTCAGGGAAGTGGCAAAGTGGGTGTTTCACTGCTTTGTCTAGAGCTATGCAAATCCTGTGCTGCTTAAAATACAGGCAGAATGATTTCTAGAGGGTTCCATATAATGCCCTAAATGTCCATTTGCTTAACTTTTGTGTGTGCTTGTCTCAAGAGAGATGAGCTACAAATGCAGTGTCCGCAAGGATGAAGCTCTGGGAAAGTGTGATTAGACTGCTGAAGCATGTGTGAGACAACACCTAAGGTTATTTTTTCTTGAAGAATTTTAAGATCAAGCCTGCATCTCCAGGAAGCTCACGAGAGAGGATGAATCAATACCATAGGCCAGAGTACACAGTCCCTTTGCTGCAAGCAAAGTTTTATCAGGGGAGTGGGAAGCACACTATTTATGTTTTTCACAGAGTATCCTTAGCACCCTGACATTTTTCTTTGCCAATGACCACAGTATCAGAGCAATGTCAAAAAGTGCCTAGATCCTAGCATTCGACCTCCAGCAAAAGCCCATACAGCTCCACCTCTAGTCATATATGGGCTGTGCTTGAGCCAGTGTTCATATTGTTCTCAAATTGCTCACTTTGAGAAGCTTAATTATCTCTTATGTTTATTCCAGATAAAGAAAGTCAGCCTTGCTCTCCAGCTCATACAAGATTTAACCCCATTTTCATTGTACCAGGCTGCCTTCAGAGTATAATAATCAAGATAGGCATTATAGGTGAAAGCAACAATCGCATTTAGCACTGCCTTCACATGGAAGAATTTTGTTCTTGCTACATTGTCTTCTTTTATTAAGCACACTAAAATCAGTTGTTGCAAAAGTGAAATGTTGTTTGCTCTTTGTGCAAGACATACTGCTGATGATTCAACTGGATTTCAAGACAACAAAACAGTAATGGCATCCTAGTTAATGTGCTAAACATGCCCTCTTTAAAAGCTGTGTTCTTGCAATCAATAATTGGACTTAGTCTATCGAGTGTTCCAGTATTTTTCATGCTCCTTGTTAAGCTTAGACTCAGGTAGGAGTTTAAGCACCTTTGTACACTAGCCTTCATTTTATGACTTCATCTTGAATTAAGTGTATCATGAAAATGAATTGAGTATAAGGCATAAATGTAGATATTAAAATTACAGTGCCAGTTCAGACTGAATGCAGTTACATGCTATCAAAGGTAGCATTTACACACTCAGTTTCAACATGTGATGCAGGAATTACATGCTTTGTGTTGCAATCTTTATGCCTGAACTCAACCTATAGGCATGTATATTCTCTAAACAAATGGATTGAGAAATGACTGCATGAACAAACAGGGGTTGCAGAGTTAGTGCTTTTGAGAGGAGTGATCTAGCCGAAGGACTAAAGCAGCTGCCCCTATGCTTAGGCAACTGGATTCAGTCATATTTTCTGAGACAATATTAACAGCACAGTTGTCTATTTATAATAGCATTTAGATTTAATGCAGTAAGAACTGATTCAGACCACTGGGAATGTAATTTTGAAATACCCAGTAGTACTACATGCTACCTCTATGTTAGGAAAACAGAAAAATGTATGTAGGTATGGGCTGCATAAAACCAAAAAAAGTGGCCAGTAGGTCAAGGGAGGTGATTTTTCTCTGCTCTCATGAGACACCCCCTCCCAGAGTACAGTGTCCAGTTCTGGAGTCCTGAGCAGAGGAAGGACATGTACCTGTTGGACCAGGTCCAGAGAAGGGCCACAAAAATGAGTCTGGAACACCTCTTCTATAAGGACAGGCTGAGAGAGTTAGTGATGTTCAGCCTGGAGAAGGCTCCAGGGAGACCTTACTGTGGCATTACTTAAAGTGGTTCTGTAAGAAAGAAGCAGAACAGTCTTTTTAGAAGGGCTTATTGCAGTAGGACAAAGGGTAATGGTTTCACACTAAAAGAGGGTAGATTTAGACTAGATATATGGAAGAATTTTTTTACAGTGGGGGTGGTGAGGTTGCCCAGAGCAGTGGTAGATGCCCTATCCCTGGAGACATTCAGAGTGAGGTTGGATGGGGCTCTGAGCAACCTGATCTAGTTGGAGATGTCCTTGCTCACTGCAGGGGGGATTGGAATAGATGACCTTTAAAGGTCCCTTCTGAGCCAAACTCTTCTATGATTCTGTATCGGTAGATTTTGTTTTTAATCTCCAGCAAAATACATATTCTCAGTTTGGTGCAAGGTTTTGGTTTATTGTACCTTTCAAGATGATTAAGCAGCCCTTTATAACTTCACCTGTACTTCACAAGCAAAACTGGAATTGGATTGGACTGTAAATATAAAAGAGGTGGCTCACCCGATAAACATGTATTCCCTCTGATTGTGTGTGACGCTGTTTGCTACTCCAGTCTGCTGGCTTTTTGCTTAACTAATACATAAAGATTTCACTTTTTCTAACACCAATCACCAATATCAGGTAGTGCACTGAACTTTGACTCTGATTTGAATCACTCCTCAAGTAACAAACAAAAAATTACTACACATGAAGTGCCACATGTTTGCATAAATTCTCAGTACAGGTAACTCTAGTATAACTAATTGTACTATAGTTATGTATATATGCATCATTCTGAAGTAGTATGTGTGTATAAACGTGGATTTGTATCCATTCTTCAATCCCAAAAGTAATGCATTTGTTTAAAAAAAAAAAGTATCTTTTGCTATAAGTCTTAAAATATACTCCAGTCCAAACATTTATTTTTTTTTTCCTAATAACTTTTTTTTTTTTTAATAATTTAAAGCAAGATTATTGCCCCTGACACTGAAGATGTGGCTTGTTTTGGCTGGCGACAAACTCTGCCTACCCTGTTAGAGGAGAAAAACTTCATGTTGACTAAAAAGCTGCTCTTTCACCCCACAGTCCCTGCAGTTGAAATGTATCTAAAGTGCTTTTAACCTCTCATTTTAGATGCCTGGTAGAAAAAGAAGGGCAGGAAAAAAAGGGCAGGGGGGGCTTGTCATCTGTTGCAGGCCAGAATAGTTTCCAGGCATGTTTTTTTAGGCTGGAAAGATGTTAGAATAAAGAAGGTACTGTTCCAATCTATGCTACTACTCTGCTGCATGGAACAGGTGCATTAGAGAGCCTGTACGCTGGTGAATGCCATCAGTCCTGGGTGCTATTTAAGGCATTCATTGGAGTAGGGAACCAAGAATGGTGAGCTCCCCTTCAGTGGTCTGTTGTGTTGATAATTGCGTACATGTGTATATGTGTACACATAAATATATATATGCTTGAATCCCAGCAGCTCATTTGCTGACATATTTATTGCACATAGGTAATAAATGCATTCGTTACTATTAGTATAATAGTTAACTCTAGATACTAGCTAGAGTTTGTTACAAAAATCTGCTTTGCTAATTCACCTCTCTATTTCAAGTTCACCTCACTGTTTCAAGTTTCAGGCTTATTTTTATTGACTTGGTATTACAAAATTGCAGTTGGAAGCTTTATTAAATCAAACAACCTAATTTCTTATCAGTTGTCAAGTATTTGTTCAGCTACCTTTTCTGCACAATCATCTTTGCAGGTTCTATTTGTGAAGTAAGTGCCCTTTAGCAAATAAAAATACAACGTCAAGTGGTGTCATTTAAAGATGATGAAGATGATATCTGTGACCAGTGATTAAGTCTCTTCCACTTGTTTATCATGAAGTTGTTAAGATAACAAACCGGAGAATGCCTTTGTATGAGTATCTACTAGTGTTAGTGAAACAGATTTAAACATTTAGTGTTTTCTAAATCTCTCATGTGTAAATTGAAGTGATTTAAGTGTATGGATTTACAGGGTAAGTGGTTTGAAAACAGGACAGCTAGGGTGGAAGTACACAAGTAGACTTTGTGGCTGTTTCTTATAATTTAAAGTTCATTTTACAAAATCTGGACTTAAAATACTGTAATATAAAAAAAAAACAAAAAAAAAACCCAAACCCACAACCAAAAAACCCAAACCAAAATAAGATACTATCTATGGATGGCCATCCCTGGATGTGTTTAAGAATCGCTTAGATATAGTGTTGGGGGATATGGTCTAGGGGTGAGCTTGTAGAGTAGGGTGAAAGGTTGGACACGATGATCTGTGGTTCTTTTCCAACCTAGATGATTCTGTGATTCTGTGATGTTTTGACTTATATTCACACCTTTACACTACATGTTAAAAAATCTATGTTTGAGGACTTGAAGATGCTGGTTTAGACAGTTTGATGGACAGTTGCAAGGTGGTGGTAGGTGTTTTCTGTCTGGTCCCATTTACTCTCTGCTTCTCAGGCAGCTCTGGTGGGACTGCCTGCCCCTGGGCTCCAGTGGGGCTGCAGCGTTGTGCCCCCTGCCCCAGCTGCTTCTCCTGCTGCTCTAGAGCCCAGGGGTAGCCATAGGGAGGAGAATGCCTTGCTGCCAGGCCTCAGTCTGCTCCCAGATTATCCCCTAAAATCAGCTCTGCTTCATGAAAATTTATTAAAAGAGCTCTGAGGGAGGAGATAAGTGACCTATTATGGACTGCATTAGATTTCCTTTTCTCTTTCAGGGACAGAGGTAGAAATCTGGCCGAGAGAAACCCTTTTACTGGGACTTAATCTTTAAATTTTGCTTTTCGTTACAACTGACATTGAAAGCCAAGAGGTTGAGGGGGAAAACAGCCTTGAAAAGGACACTGTATCCCTCAGGCCTGTGGAATTGTACACATCTTGTCTGACCCTCATCTGGAGAGATGACGGCAGCTTCCCGCTGCCTCCCCACTGACAGATGAGTTCTGTCAGATTGTAGTGCAACAGCTTAAGGTGTTACCATTCCCTCATGATTCTGATCGTTCTGCTGGCACTTACTACCTGGGAGAGGGCTGCCCTTTGTTAAAAATTATTTTTTCACCATGAGGCCGTGCTGTTAAATGCATGAGTTGGTTATGTAGGCACATGCCCTGTTTTCCTGTGCCACTGGGCAGAAAGCTGTGGGTGAGTTTGTCTCATACTCTTTCTACTAAATAGCCTTAAGTTGTTAGTGGATATGCAGATAGATCTTCTCTAGGGATTTAGTTCTGGTCTTCTGTTAGAGGTGGGTGCTTATTTGACAACACTCATTCACACAAAATGACTTACCTAATTTTCTGGCATTTAGCCATTTTGTGTCATTAGTCCAAAGTCCAAACTTGTATTTGCAGAAAAACAAGTATAAGTTAAGAAATGTGTGCACCTTTGCTGGAATACTGATTTTTTCCAAGAACAGATACATTCAAGTAAAGAGCACATCTGTATCCCTCAGAGATCAGAGAAGTGTTCTGGTTCACTCTAAACATGGCAGAAGGTTACTAAGCAAACTCGGATGAAAAAAAAAAAGGTGGATGGATTGTATTGTTTCAGTCATTTCGCTTGCTCTGAACATTTTACTGTCACATCGTGGCATTGATGTGTGTTCAGACATGTTTTCTCAATTTCACTAGTGCTGGATGGCTGCATCATAGCGGTGTTCCTTCATCTGTAATGATAAGCAAGCAAACAAATTTGGAAAACTACTAACACAAAGTTAGTATGGTTCAAACAGTCTACTACTTTATAGACAACTGGTTTTCTCATTTTGCCCCTTATGGGAAGTGCTTCCTTTCACTGTGTTCAGTTCTTGTTCCCTTGCTATGCTCGATAGGGTGCCTGCAGCCAAGTCAACATGTCATAAGATCATGTGCTGTGATAAAATGTTACTAAGGGTTTTTTTTAAAAAAGCTTAATTCCCAATTTATTGTTTTAATATATGAGATACTCTTGCTAATATTTTTTCTCTGGTGTGCATACTTTTCTGTACACATCAGTAAGTGCACCCTTATAGAAGGCAGAGGCAGTTTTGTAGCAAGAAAATACATTAACATCTCAAAGCCTGTTTTCTAAAGTTGGAACAGGGGCTACTGCTTATCATGGTAAATTATATTATTAAAATTATTAAACCAGTATTATTAAAATAAGCTTAGAATGTTATATTTAACTTTGTAGTGGTTTCGCCTGAATACAGATGGGATGAAAGGATGAACTGAAGTGATTAATGCTTCATCTGCAACCTGTTCTGTTTTTCTGTCATAGAATTGCCAAACAGGTTGCTGTTCATCACCTTTGCAGCAATAGCATATTAAAGTCTTCTGAATTAGCCAATTAGGCAATTTATATTTAAGGTAAAGAATGCAACTGGATATATAAAATACAATCAACTGATGTTGTGTGCTGTTCATCTCTTTGCTTTCTTAATAATTAGGCAACATCCATGCTTTCAGTGCAAAGTGAATAAATAATTGAGTAAGGTAAATAGCGAAGCCATTATGCAATTACAGTTTGGGTGTATTCAAGACTAAACACCTACTAGCTGCTGTCTAGACAAATATTAACCCTTCTTTTTATGTCAGCCTCCAGATTTAAAACTTTGCTTCATGTTTTTCATATTTATCAGATAGAGGACTATATCTGTTTTACTGTGTATTTTGAGAAGCTTGCAAGATTTCAATTTGTCTTGAGTTATATAGCTTGCATAAAAAAAAAAAAATCATGAAAGTCCTACTCATTTTTAGCAGATCCACATCAGAGATTCTGACCCAAGAGAAGTGAAATTATTTGTTTACTTTACTATTTAGGGTTTTAAGGCCATTTGAAGTGAGTTTCATAGTCAGGACTGTGGTCAGAACTGAAAAAAGCTTGTTATACTTTGTCCCCCAGAATTTAATTAATTTAAAGAGACTGGCTGCCATACTAGCTTGTGAAATAATAACAATAACTGTTTTATTTAATTTTATTATTGGTGCAGCAATAATAAAACTGAAAAAAATAATGAAAGGATCATTTAGCTTCAGTTCTGTTTCATACACCAAGAAAACTAACACACCTTTCCCTACCATTTTTGTGTAGTACAGAATTACATTTTAAGCATGTTGAAAGATTTCTGTGATGCCATTAACTTGCATTGTTCTGAATCACCCTCACCATTTTGGAGTTCATTTTCATTTCTTTGGTGCTAATATAAATTTGACTTGGTTCTTTGGAGGATTTACGAAATTCAAAACTTTGAACATACCAACTGTTAAAATATAACTTTTACCTTTACTTTAAACTTTGCATTTCTAGCTCTACAGATGCTCAAGTGAATATGTGTGGTAATGTTTGTCAATTAAGGTCAGATTTCTAAGTTCTCTTAATGTATTCTGGAAAAGTACAGACCAGTTTCCCCCAGTTAAAACCTGAATAAGGTCCTTCAGTGGGAAAAAAAAAAGAGTACCAAAGAGCTGATATGATAGGGTTATGTAAAACCACATGTTTCATAAGGAGGTAGTGGTTCTTCACTTTTTCAGATACAGGAATTAACGAGCATCAAATGAAATTAGCAGCTGACTCATTTATGGAGGGTTTCACAGAATATCTATTTAAGTTAGGAAAGTCCTTTCAGACAGTTGCTGTGGATGCTAAAACTTCACATGAGATTGAGAAGAGACTGGAAAAGTCCCCGGAAGATAAATTCTTGCTACATGTGTGTACTACTGTTTGTCTTAGCTGCAGAAGTTCCCTAGGTTGCAGAATGGGAAGCACTGAAAAATGTATTTTATTTAGTGACCCTGCTGTGATCTCTTCTGCTCACATCCCTTTTGGCCATATAAGAAGCAAGATCCAGACCTAGTCTGGCTCCCTTTATGATCATAGGTTGAGCTGAAAGTATATGCAATATTGCTCTGCTCTTATTAACACCAGCAAAAGTTCTGTAGATTAATTGGGGAAAAAAGGGCACCACCGACCACAGTAGTCACTACAATTTAAGAGCCATATTCTGTTTTTCAATGCATTTGGTAGATTGCTTTTTGCTAGAAAATACTGACTTTAGTGGATGAGATCAAACCTGTCATTCAGGGGTTTTGTTTCGCATTTAGGGGGGAGTGATTTATGAGCTTATCCTATGAGGTTTCTGATACGGCAAACCTTTATTGTGTTGTCTTTCACAGCAGCATGTAATCTGTCACTTAATGTGGAAAAAATTCTTAATTTAGGAGGTGTAATTAAAATAGAAGTTTTAGAAAGTATATGCTTCATCAAGGCTTAAGCCTTGCCTTTTGTTGGCATGAGTGGGAGCAGAGCAAAATCCTGACAGTCCTCGTGAGGTATCCTATTTAAATCTCAGTGACACAACAAATGCTTAAATTGACCAGGAGGCATTATGTGCATACAAATACAGGAGCACGTTTAGACTGTCTTGTACAGCACTTAATGGTGGCAGTTTCCTTCTCTTTGCCATTTTGTGGAGTCTTACAAGCTCCCTCCTTAACTGCCTGCAAATGGCCACTGCAGCTGAGGCGGGTTTGTATCGTCCAAGTGGAATGACCCAGTGCTGTGCAGAGCTCTTCACAGCTATGGATGTAAATGGGGCTTCTGTGGTTGCCAGTAGTGCCAGGTTCCAGACATTTGTATGAAAGAGGGATATATTTTTAGTTTTACTTTTCATTATTTCTGAGAATTGAGCTCATTTTAACTGCCAAAAGAAAGAATAATCTGTAAGGAAGGTAGCGTAAAAATACTGGCAAAAGAGAGGGCAAATAAAACCCAGAAAGTAGCTCATACCTTAAGCTTACTTTGACCATTTGAATTTCTTTTCTATTATAATTTATTGCCATCAAAATTTGGAAGTTTTAATGTCACATCTTGGTTTAGCAGCACAAAGCATAGTTTGCAAATCTCAAAAAGCCTAGTGGCAATGTTAATGTTAGGTTGATAGCAGTAACAAAATCTAACATTAAGCACACTCATGAGGTTTAGTTTAAAATCTGCTGCCATGAAATATCAGCATACAGTGAGGTGCTTGATAGCCTGCATGAGCTACTGATAGGGTATGGAACCATTTTCCATAACGCACAAAAAATAACCATTGAGGAAGTTAACTTCACCACCTCAGTACTGGCAACTACTATAACTTGATTCATTCTAAGAAAAAGAATTTTATTTCGGCAATAAATCATCCCGCTTTATTCCATGGTGTTATAGTTCACAAAGCATATCCCAGGATTTTATACAATTTTATTGTCTGGCTTCACTTTCGTGGTATCTTGCCTTCTTTCTAGCATCTATTTTTACTTGTTCTGTTTTTAACTAAGCACAGAATTTGGCTCTGTTTACAGAATCTATTACAAAAATTAAAAGTAGATGATTTTGCAATTTTTGAAAGTTAAATTCTTTTGCTGTGTTACTTTTTTTTTCCTTCCTTTTCCTTCCTACCCTTGCGTTCTCAAAATAAAAGCCTTACTGAAATTAGAGCAGGCAACAGTAATCAGAAGAGAGAAAATTTTCTGTGAGTTTGGAATTTTCATTTTTCCTTCTGCTTCTCAGTGACATTAGATTACATTAGCACCAGAACATCACCATCTACATACACAGCAGGTTTTTATCTCCTATTCAGCTGTGTAGGACAACATTTCTTTTTCACATAAAGCATCTTTTCACTTGCCACTTTCTGTTTACTTTAGGTGTAATTTTGTATTTAAAGAACACAAAGAATTTACAACCAAACACCTTTTTAACAATGTATCTTCATAATTAAATTGATCTTCTGGTAGTATGGTATGTTCACAGTCAGGGGAAAAATATTTACATGTATAGAGATGGTATGGTTTTGGCAGAGAAAAAAACACCAAATGCCTAAGAAGTTTGCATGAAGAGAAAGGGTTGCTCTCTGAAATGAGATATCCCATGTAATTTTTTGGTTTTCAGAAGCAAACAAGGTCATTCAGCATAGGATCATTTGTAGACTTGCCATGGTAACAGCATTCTAAGCTGGTTTATATAATTACACACACAAAAAAATCAGAACAGAGTATCAGCAAACAGTCATTAACGCAGTCTCTCTCATTCCATCTTGTGAAATGAGTTCCTTTGGCCCAGACCTTTTTTTTGAGAGTTTCAGTTCTTCTTTCAGCCAACGAGGCTTGGCTCATGCATCCATGGTTGCAGAGGGCTTCTTTTGCAAAGACACCTTAGGTGGACTAGAAAATTCAAAGATGATTCACAGGGCTATGTGTGTATATAGAATATCTAATATTTAGAAAAATAATTATCCAGTCTCTAATCTAGTGCAACTTCTATACTGTCAGTGTATTCATAATGACAAATACAAATGGAGTATTGCATTAAATACAGGTAAATTTTCTTCAGCTCATTGATACTAGAAAAGCTTTATAGTTCCTGCTATTATTTCACATTTTTATAGAAGAGAGATTAAGTACCATATTAAGAAGCACACATAGCTGAAAAAGACTGTAATTATGTGTAATTTCATAAGAAAATATTTTTACAAATCCCGTATTTCATATTTTATGTTCATCCTAATTAGTTCAATAGAGAAATATTAAATACTAATTTTGCCATGCCTGCCAAGATACCTGAAGGGTTGTTCTAAAAGATGTTATTAATGGGACTGGGTACAATGTGTGTGGTTTCTTAATGATAATTAATGAACTGAGGAGACAGTCCTAATAAGCACATGTAAAACCAGAATTTGAGATAAAAACATTCTGTTTGGTTGTGAAGTTTGTGTGTTTTCTAGTGTAAGTTCACTTGGTAGATAAGCAATTTGAATCAAACTGTTTTGTGTACCTATGAAAAAGTGTTTTATTGGTATGCCTTGAACTGGAGGTGAAATTTTACCATGAAAAATTACACATATACTTCATAAATATTCCCAAGATTAAAGCTAATTTTACTAGGCATGCTGGTATGATCACAGTTCATTTACTTTGATTGCACCTTTTTTTTTGTGTGTGCTTTGCACCCAACTATTTCACCGTTATGTCAGCTAGGTAATATTGATTTCTCACTGCAACAGTATTTAAAAGCTTCCATGAAAACTAAATCAGTTTTTATACACAGCTGCCAATTTCATTTAGAGTATTTTTAAGCATCTACTAGAGTAATAGGGGAGAACTTTTATTTTAATGAAAATATTAATTTGGTTTTATTCAAGTTTAGTAGTTTGACAGAAAAAAAAAAAGCCTTGAGAATGTTGCATTAAATATAATCTTTTTTTTTTCTTTTAGGGTATTGGGCTTTTTGCTTTGTTTTTAAGACATATCACAGCCTCTTGGACTGCTAAATCATTCTTATTGATGCTGTTATTTTGTCCTCAGCTGAAGTAGAAATTTACAATATTTGTTCTCATTGGGTTATTATGTTACATGATTTCAATAATGATTTCTTTTGTACTTTGGATTTAACTGTAAAGAAAAACATAGGTGTAAAAGCAATGGTGTCTGAAAAACAGGCCTGTGAAATAACAATAGTGTTACTTATCTATTTACTGAAAAAATATTTACGGTAGTTTTATAAGGCTTTATAAGAGGGGGAAGAAAGCTCACTCATACTTGCTGCATTTGTTATGCCCTGAATTGTAATGCTGAAAACCCTCTGATTCATTCTGTAGGTAGCTGCCAGCTTCTACCTAAGAAAAGCAGGAAATTGTCCATGTTGTTTATTGTAGTACTGTTAAATCAGCTGAATGAATCCAAGTCTTAGTGTGAAATAAGGTCATACATGAGTTGTCTTTTAGAGCATCTCAGCTGTCATGTGCTCACTCTTTATGCCCAAATATGCTATTAACTCTCCTGCCCCTGACAAAACCAAGAAAAGCGTGTGAACAGAACATATTAATCCACATAGTATTCTTTGGCTATGGGATAAATAAGTTTACTGAATAAAATTTTTGCCCTCATTTTTTAATACTTCAGTTGAAAACAAACCCAGATATCTGAGTTGGGCAAAATCTGCCCTGATGAAGAAGATAAAATCTTGCAGTAATAATTTCAGAGCCGCTGGCTCTGGAGCCCATACCAGCTTCTGTTCCACCATGATAGCTGTTTGCCAGCAGGCAGCATCAAATCCTTTAAAGTACCTTCTGGGCTGCTTTCATACTGCAGTTTAAGTAGTTTTGGAATATCAGCAGGTTTACTTATGTAATCGTGCTTTTTCCAATTTTGAATATCTTTTGAATGTGTTTTTTGTAAGTAGGCTTCTCTTTGATATAATTTCCTCATAATGTTGGGAAAGGTGTAGCCTGAGGATCAATTTTCTGTTATGTTTTAAAATTAATGATGCATTTTAATCTGGTTCAATTTGCAAGTTTGTTCCAGGTTCCCTCCACTCTGAGTGTCTTCACTTGCTGTCCTGTGTTTTGTGCCAGTTTTCATAGCTGAGTTTGCTGAAAAAAATGAGTGCTTTGTTCTGGTAGAAGTAGATACCTTTGTAGCTCGTGTCATGTCCACTGAGAGCTTTGAAAGTAAGGACTCTTGGCCTAAGATTTGGCAAATGAAAACCAGTAGCATCTAGTGGAACATATATAGTTCTAGATTATTACATAGAAAGATGGTCTGGAAAAGTGCTCATATTTGTGATTTAGTATTTAAATAAGGTGACTATTTCACAGAATCATATCCTGCCTGGGTTTGGAAGGCACCAATGAAGATCATCTAGTCCACCTTCTCTTCTCAAAGCAGGATCAGCTATAGCAGGTTGCCCAGGACTGTGTCCGGTTAGATTAGTATCTCCAAAGATGGAGACTACAATGTCTCTGTGCAACTTGTTTCAGTGTTCAACCCTCACAGTGAAAAAAAGTGTTTTCTTCTGTTCCGATGGAATCAAATTGAGGGTGACCTGCTTGTAGTTCTCTAAATCCTCCTTCCTGCCCTTCTTGAAGATAGGAGTGCAATTTGCTTTCTTCCAATCATCAGGAACCTCTCCCAATTACCATGACTGTTTAAAAACAATTTTGAGAGTGGCCTTGGAACAGAACCAGCCAGCCCCCTCATCACTCTTTTTTGGATCCCATCAGGTCGCATGGATGTGTGTCTGTTCAGTTTCAGTGTTCCTTAACCCGATCATTTACCACTGAGAGAAGGTCTTCATTGTTCCATGCTTTGGCTCTGGTTGCAGGAGCTTCAGATTTGTGATTTGAAATAGTCCAGGCTGGAAGTAACAAATTAAAAGATCCTTACAAGGATGTAAGATTGAGTGGGAATTATAATGGAGAAAGAAAGCTAAAATGGAAATAAGGAGGGATTTTGAGATACTGCTGCAGGCACTACAGTAGAATATGTTATGAAAATCTTTTAAAATATCTCAAAATAATTGAGTATAGGTACACTAATAGCTTATTGTAAACATAACCCTCTAGAAAGTTATAGGATGTTGTATGCAACATTTAAAAGCAGCTTAGAGTATTTGCTGTCATTTACAATGTGGCTTTCAAATTCTTAAGTGAAATAGCTTGTCTTTATTTCAGTTGGAAAGGCTTCATAATAAAGTAGGATTTAATGAACCCCTCCTCAGGTAAGCACGGACTGTCACCTAACCAAATACAGCATACCTGCCTGTGATGCAGAAGAAAATGGGAAGATTTAAATGATCACTGACTATTGTCAGCAGCGGTTGGAATGCCAAATTAAAAAGAGTAGGATGTATTTGCCAGGAAATGGACAAGAGTTGACTTCATCTTTTTTATTAGGTTGAGATTTGTTCTACTACATCTGCATGGCAATCCTCAGTGAGTGCTATAGAATTAACATTATTAATTTTACCACAGTACTAGGTAAGTGTAAGCATGGACTGGCACCCTAGACAACAGCACTAGGAGTTTTACAAGTGCGCAGGGGAGGGAAGTAATATTGGACAGTTGGAGATAGGAGCTGATAAAAATCAGAGATGATCAAGTGGAAATCGGGCATGAAGTGAAGGCAAATAGTTTGTATTTAATAAGACAGAAGAGCAGGTGTTAGTGGGAGGAACACGTAAAGAGGGTTACATGGTGATTCAAAGAGCTTAAGAAACTGATCCTTGCAGGTGTACTCTGAGCAGTTATGAATGTTTAAACTGTATTTGTAAAAGAAATAAGAAAGAAAAAGGCCAGAGATGTGGAAGGTGCAATAAAGAAGTTTGACATGATCAGATCCCAAATCGGAATAAGCTTGGTGAGTGGTGGGAAAATATAAGTCACAGGGCAGTAACAAACGTTTAGATATGATTCAAATACAAAGAAGTAGGAGATCCAAATACATAAAACCTATCATCTTAACTATCAGCTTGCGTAACAGCAAGGTGAGGATAGTGCTTGGAGAGATGAAGGAAGGAGATGGTGCTAGTGGCTAGCTATGAGCTGGAATTTGATTTGCCAAGAGAATGGAATGTATCTAAAATAATGGCAGATGTTTGAGTGTATTCTGAGAAATGGTAGTAGAGTTTATTTGATGGTGGCTTTATCCAGAGATAATGTGAAGGAAATTAATTAGGTGAAGACTTGAAGAATGTGTCCTACCTGAAGGGGAGCTTCAGTTCTCAAGTCTATATGGAGAATCTCTTCCTAAGTACGTGCTTGAACGTTTGATTAGAGAAATAGGAAGTCAGGAGATGTAACAGTTTATGTCATGTGTCACTTATGCTATTGGGCTGTGATATCATTTTACATCAGTTCAAAAGACCAAAGTGGAAAGGGAGATGAAAGTATTAATATTTCAACAGCTAATCAATCATTTTTGACACTGGTGGAGGTTAGAGGTGATGAAAGGCAGAATGCAAATCTGTACTTTTAAGAGGGGTGGGAATATTCCTTACTTGTAAGACACATAACTTGTCAGTTTATCATTGTGGAGGAGAGTATTCTGAGGGACAAGTCGATGTGGAAAGGTAAGTTTCTTTCTATACTACTTAATGAAAATTGTATGACATTTTTTTTAAGAGAAACAAAAATTAGAAGGTGAAGAGGGATCTGGGGGGTGTTGTGGAAGAAAATGTGAAAGTGTGGGCACACAATTCATACTCATCTGTCCATCTTCATCATCCCTGTTACCTCAGAAATCTTGCTTTTCACCATAAACTGATCTCATAGTGAAAATGGTGAGGTACTAGAAGATAAAAGTGTGTAATTGTCCATTTGTATAAAATGAATAAGAAGGCTGAATAAGAAAAAGATTGCATTTGGGAGTATATTTTACATAAAAAGAACAGGATCATGAAGCATTTCATTAATAATTGCATGGAAAATGAGCAGCTAAAATAAATACACAATTCTTTTAATAGATTTCTTTAGTTTCCTCTGCTTGCCCAGCTACAATAAAAAGTGATGCATAGGGAGAGTGTTATCACATATATCAGTGAAGCATTTAGTGCAGTAATGCTCAGGGTTCACAGCTTGAGGGTTGAACACACTCCTCTTACCAAAAGGTTAAGAGACCAGAGAGTGTATTTTGATGTAGTTTCTCTGCCATGTTTTGTCTTGCTTTTTGTACAAACTATAAAAGGAATGCAAGCTCCACTGAAGACCCAACAACGACAGCTAGCCCAGCAGAGACACACAGAATCAGGCAGAACCTGGGATGCTTCAGGAGGAGAGCATCTCCATTTTTTTATCCACAGCCCACTGATGACTAAGGGTGAACAACTTCTCAGGCCTGCCTGGGAAAAAGAAGGGAACACTGCTTTTTGGGTCCCAGATTCTGCACTGGCCTTCTGTTAGGCTGGCTCTGTGGTGAAGTAAGAAACAGCTCACTGCAGGGCACCATGTGCCATAAGCGAGTGGTTGCTTCCAGCAGCAGTCACAGCACGCTTGAGGCAGCAGAGCAGCTGGGCTCCCTCCTTTTGCCCTGCTGCAGCCGGCAGAGCCTATTGAGCAGCTGTGTTCAAGACAAGGCAGCAGTTGCTCAAATGGGTCAGCCCAGACCCACTGCATTGCGTATGACATGAGATGTCTTTCATGAAAGCCCATTCTACTTTAGGTAGTGAATTTATATTGCCTCCAGCTGTAGGGTTTATTTTAAATTATGAGAAATACCCCAGTGTGTTCGAAACTTGATATTTCTTCCTAAATATTTAGGCATAGCAACTAATTTTGAGTAATAAAGTTCACATTCTTTGGGCTTACTGTAGATAAACTACTCAGAAGTTGGTGACATAGGGTACTGAGCTTTTAACAATGTTGGCAAACAAAACTGACAGTGTTCTGAGTCATCAGATTCTCAGCTGATGGTATCACTAGCTCAGGCACTCAGAAAACATATAATTGTTTAGGAGTTTGTTGTTCTAGCAAACCAAGGCTTAGTTACTATTTTTGTACTGGTGCAAAACTTCGTCATTTCTTGTAATCAACAAAAGCTTAAAACTGAAACGTTTCCCTGATTTTTTTTTTTTTTTTTATTCCCCTATATTACCTGTATAATGCTTTGTTGCATATCAAGGCTGCATATTGGAGTTTGGCTGCTGATGTACTGGTATTTTTTTCATAGAAATTAGTTGAAGTACTTTACATCAAGAAACAAGGAAAAGTCTATCAGTAAGGTCTTTCTCAGGTGGATATACTCTAAGGAAGGAAAGTAACAAAATGATGGTGCATTTATCTTGTTTTTCTTCAGTGTTAGAAAACATGAATCGTCAGCTTGCACAGCCCTTAAAACTGAGGACAACTTCAATGCATTAATGAGTTGCTAAAGACCTGGAAATTTTTAGAAAGAATTAAAATTCTCTGAATCATCTACGATTTCTCTTGAGCTTACAGTGGGGCAGTTTACTAGGTAACAAAGCTCAGTAAATGACAGTATTTCCAAAAGCAGGTGATTTAGTGAGGAAAATCTGCAGGGTAATCCCTGCTACCCGGCATTCTCACATCCTCAGAAACCTCTCCAGACTGTAACAGCCTTCTAGTATTTTCTCTAAATTACTCCGTTTTCTTTTTAACACCAAGGCTATGCTTTGGACTTTTTCTGTTAGGAGCAGGTTAAGCATGTGATGTGGTCAAATAACCCTTAAGTATTTGAAGTTTTATGTAGATTCTATTCTAATTTAAATTAGAATCTCTTGCTCTGTTCAGAATCCAAGGCAGGAGAACATCAGGTGAAAAATTTTAGGTCTTTCTTTTTTCTTATTATTCCCTGGCAATAACTTGGACTGATGGTAGAGAAAAGCTATAGAAAACATAATGGAAAGACATTATAGAAGGACAGAGAGTGAATGAGTGTGCTCCCTAAACTGAGTCCTCTCTGAGCTTTTATGGTCAGGCCCTGGCCCACTTCCATCATTGTATGGATCCCTTAAGTATATTTCCCTATGAAATGAGTGTATGCAGCTTCAATTCAGAGTATATGATGAGCTACCCTGCTGCTACTCCTTCACAGCACAGTGAAGGGTGTCCAACATAATCCTCTGGATAAAGGTTGTCCCATCACATTTTGCAAGCATAATAAATACACAACCAAAGATTTCGTCTTTTCTTCAGAATTTTAGTGATCTGAACTGGATAAAACAATCATATACAGACATTTAAAAAACATACTTTGAGGATAGTTAGATGGGAAACTATATTTTCATTTTGGGAGTAGTAGAGTTATTCAGTGATACTGCAGAGCAGGATGTCTCCCAGACATCTGCTTCCTTGGTTGTCTAAATTCTAAAGGACTTTGTGCCCCGAGCTTCTGCACAGGAAACAGAGTTTCTACCAGTGTACTTTACAGGTACATTACCCCTACTTGGACATAAAATACTAATTAAAGCAGAATTCAAAGTACTTTTTTAACCAAAGAAACCGAAGAGTGGTGTAGCAAATGCTCTGTGTTGGATTTGTAGGTCTTAATTGTAGGCAAAAAAGATAAGCATTGTACATCCACCATCTTGGCCTCTGTTGGAGCTCAGTGGTCTAGACCTTTTCAGGAAATTTGTCCTGAGGAGCATTCTGTATCTCCCTCTCTTCTGAAGTTTGTAAAAAGGGATGATAATTTTTTGTCATTCAGTCCTGATCAGCAGTTACACTGGAATCTGTTAGTGCGTTTCTTGTGACACCTCTGCTGCTCATGGCCATTGTTTCCTTCTGAAGAAACTCAATTGTTCTCCTAAAGCAGTAGCAACTTGTTGGATCCCATCTTGTGCTGATGTTTTTACTTCATACTTTCTGTGGTGTGTATATTTGCAACCCTTTAGTGACTGGAACATCCGTTCCTGATTTAGAGTGAGCTAATTGTTGTTTTAATTTTTTGAGAATAAAAGAACAAATGGTGACAATCTATACTTCATTACTGCCACTCCATAATTTAACAGCATTGGATTTGCACCCGAGCTGGCCTTTTTTCAGTGAGCACTTTATTCTTTTGATGCTTCTTGCCATTGACTATTTTAGGGAGAATAGAGAATAGCAGCAACAATTTTGAACACACATTTCATGGCAAACTGACTAAAGCTCATGTGCACTGGAACTATGTCTCTTTCTTTTTAATCTTCATTTGGACAGATAAACAAGTAGGGAACACAAGTTGATCTGTCCACATGCATGCTGTTAACCAGTGGCAAAAACACAGTCCTTCAAGATACTGAAATGTGAGTAAACTGATTTGAATTATCTCACTTTTTCATTGGAGAGAAAAAAAGAACTGGAAATTTAGGTTGGGATACAAGTTCGTTTATGTATTTTCAAAATCAGTTGTTTTCTTTAAAGACTGCAATTATAAATATTTATATGATTCTTTTTACAAGGAGAACATATGGTTCCATCTTAAATCATACCAACTTATATTAGTTCAGCTTCTAAGCTGTAATACTGCTGGTATAGAAACACAATCTCAGTTGATTAAAATAGTCATGCCTTCTTCTAAATAGGTAGTGGAAGTGCCATGTGAATGATAAATACTTTACCTAGGACCATCTGGATTCGTGCCAGAAATTCAAGACTGTTATCAAGAGCTTTCTTCCAATTATTTGGAATAAAAAATAATCTAGGATTAAACTGTCTATTTTACCAGCACCTAACTGTGATAACAGGAGAATTGGTTTGGCCATTCACACTATTAGATTCTGTAATATTGCTCACTTGACAGTAAGCCTCTGTATGTTTCCTACTCGTTAGCAGCTGTTAAACTAGGTTTATTCGGATTTTTAAAGGTCATAATTTTAAGTTGTGTTTTCTTGAGAGCTCAGTTACTGATAACTAATTTATGGTTTAATGAGAAAATCCATCTTCCTTTTGGTTGATGGAATATGAATGTAGGGAACCTTTGTGGTCTACTCAGTCCCAAGTGAATTCGGCAAGACAATTTTTTCTGACAATGATTCAGGATTCTCATGAACCATGATTCTCAGGTTCTGTTTCCATAATGTGTCACAAATATATTTTTATATATATTTTCCTTAATCTCTTTAGCCTTGATATGGAGAGTTTTAAAATGTCATGTGTATTTTTACATTTTACTACTCATAGCTTATACTCAGATCATTTTGGGGGGGAGGATACCACATCTTCAGGCAGTCATATCTGAGCTTTAAGTCTTTACCAAGCCCATAAAAGAGAAACTCTGTGACTGTGGGGATGAAATAAGGATAGGTGATAGAATTAAAAATTCTCCAGATGTTAAAAAGATGTGTTATATTTCTCATAGTGACCACGAAGGTGCCATAAATTTAATGTGCCTGCGGGGCAATAAAGTTAATTTGGCTACTGTTCGTCTTCACATATAAAACTGGTATAATTAAGACTTCTAAAGTCAGTGTGCCAGGAATAAACATCTTCTGTTAATAGTTGTGGCAGAAGTTGCATGAAAGGGGTTTCAAACTGTAGTAAATGTATCTGAGTCTGACTGCTTGCTGTTGATCAGAAGTATGCCCAGTCTACGGGTCAACTTTATGCTAAGGTCCAATAGAAGCTCCCATTTTACGACTTTGAAATGTTTTCCCAAGTATGAATAAATTAATTCTCACAGTATCTGGAAAAGTAAACAAATATCTCATTTAAATTGTGGGAAAAAGCAACTGAGGCAGATAAAACAATTTGTCACATAAAGAAAGCTGTATCAGAGCCAGAAGTTGAAGCCAGATTTCCTTATGGCATGCCCTGCTTTATTAAACTTTCCTCTCATGGTTAGCATATGTCATCGCATGCTATTGTCCATCAGTATTTCCTCTTTGGATATTATGAACATTGAAATTAGTTATTGGAATCAAATGTCTCCCTGAAGGTGACCTTTCAGTCTACCCACTACAGTGCTTCAGCCAAAGGAGTGAAACCACAAAATACAAAAGTGAATTATCAACATTTACATCAGCCACAGATGTAGAGCACAACACACTCTTTGCCAGTATCTTATTTACTTTTCAAAACAGTTATTTTAATAAACAGTTTGTGATGCTGTGTATACAGAATAAAAGAGATCTTTTCAAAGAGAGAATATATTAAAAATTCATTTATGCAGAATTCATATTTACCTACTTTAATGTATTTGTACAGCGGGGAACCCTTTGTCCCTTTTTAATTGTTATTTCCTCTAGATGTTTAAGTCAATTACTGCTGAGCAGTTATACTCTGGTAGCTTTTGTTAAGTTTGGAAAGGAAGAATTATGGAACTCAAAGTAAAGCAAGCAGCTTGATCCCTCAGAATTAAACTCCCTTATGATGACAGAAGAATGTTCTGATGTCAAAGCTGATCACTTTAAAAATAACTGTTTAAAAATAAACCCTTAAATGATTTTTCTTTTTAAGCTTTTTTTGGTTGTTGTTTCTGATTAGATGAGCATTTATTTTTGGATGCTGATGCTTAACATTTAAAGCTTTTTTACACAGCTCTCGCTACTTCTCCATAAAAGCAAAGAGCTGCAAAAGTGGAGCTCTTAGATGATGTTGTGTTGGATTCTATTAGACACCATCTCATCTCCAGAATTCATCAGAATTCAGAAAGAGAGGCGCTTTCACAAGGCAGGGTGTCAAAGTTTCTAACATAGCTACAATATTTTAATCCAGATGTATTTAAATAAAATTGAAGTATGAAAAGTAAGAATTGTTTATCTTAGTTTATATTTCTAGAGTCTTGATTCTCTACATAGCTACTACTGGTATTAAATTTCCTTTGAAACAATTATAATGGTCAGACTATTCCATTGAGATTTATAATCATTGTAACATTGACTGTGGTAGTATCAGCAGTATCTACACTTTAAAAGCGAGCTGATAGATTGTTGGGTTTTTTCTTTTCTAATTTCATACTGGGGTCTTGTCCAAGTTATATGCTTCTTAAAATTGAGTAAGTAATATTGTCATGATTAAAATAAAGGAAAACATAAAGTGTTAAAACATCTTTTTTATTCAGACCTATAAATTCAGTTCTGGCCACCACAAATTGCATCACGAGCAGCTTGACTCCTTACTTATTTTGGATTGGAATTACTCTACTTAGAAATGGCCTCTAACTGATTTTGTTATGGAAATTAGAGCTCTTTTACAGAATGATGCTGATGGACTCATCCAACTTTAAACTTTCCTGAGCAGTTTCCAAACCCACGAGGGCCACCAGGGTAGTTACAGCTACCAATTATTCTGAGTTATTCTCTGATCCTCACATGAATCATCCTGCCATGTGCTTGTGTGTATTTGTCCCCAAAACACAGTGTAGTTATCTGATAGTTATGAAGCAACAATAAGATGTTGTTACAGCAAATGTATGGACTAGTTGAAAAAAAACACATAAAACATTTGGAATGCAAACCCCAAAAAGGCACATTTCCTAAATACCAATCTTCAACCACCTACAATATTTGCACATAGTGAATCTGTTTCTCTAGTGAAATCTGCATCTACTCAGTTATAACTTGCTCTTGGGTTTTATCATCAATTTCCCTGTGGGTGTCTTTAGAACTAAACTGAACTAAATATTTCCTGAACATATTATATTTTCACCTTTTTAAATGCTTCTGAATGTAAAAGGGTTGAATTATCCACTTCTTTTAGCTTCTGATTTATACAGCTACACTGAATTTCTAAAGCAGAATCTATTTTCCTTTTTATACATATATGTTTAGGTGCAGTTTTTCAAAATATCACTATATTGCAAAAAAATATACAAAATGGTATACTTGGGCCTGCCTATTTTGGGATTCACTTTACATTTTTTTAGCCAGCTAAGCCAGGGCTGTTTGTTCTGGGCTAAACCCTAGTGTGCAAAATAGGACTTGCTCCAGCATGTGTTGGCGTGGTATCAATGGGGGCTAGATTTTACTGGTGCAAGCTGCCTTCTCCTCTTTCCCAAAACTTATCATATAATGATTGCAGCTAGTGAATATTGAAGCAGACATGGCTGAAGCTGAAATTATTAATTAAGCTCTGAGAATATAACTACAAATTACCTAGTCATTGTCAGCAATGCTTTTTAAGTATACTTCTCTAATTACAGCTCATCACCTGTGCTGATCAAGCAGTAGGTTCTGCAATTCGCACTTTTAATTATTGCTGTTGGAGCATAGAATCACTAATATAGTCTGGGATTTCATATGCTCTTGTGACAGACTTTCATACTTCTGCTTCCATGTGAGCAAGTTAATACATCACTAATCCACTCTGAGAGCTTCTGGTAACCTTTGCAAAAGAAACTTGTGTGTAGCCTCATCGTTAAGAGGAGTGTTAATATGGAAGAAAATATACTATGCTCATTATTGTTGGAATATCTTTCAGTAGTTGTTGGAATTTGAATATTATTTAATTTTCTGTTTCAAAGGCACACTTTCATTGGTCTTTCCTTAATTATTAAGGACATTTATTGGAATTCAGCACTCCCTTTTGTTTTTTCATATGTAAGACTAAGTGCAGGTTTAGCAAGGTACAGCAGAAAATGCTATTGCAGATTTTTATGAACTGTTAAAATATTCAACTAAATTTCCTAGATATTCTGTACTATTGAGACTGTTTTTACTGTACTATACTGTATTTTTAGACAATGCACCGAGAGGAAATTGCTTAAAAGCATTCCCAGTGAAATATAAGTATATGGCAAAAGTATTTGGCACAGAATATTTTCAGAAGGCTAACAACCTTTCTAGCAAGTTTCTTTTCAAAATCCATTTAATTATGCTCTGTCTAACTTTAACAAAAGACTGGTGTGAATTTGCAGAAACTAACTGTTGGTAAACTTGCTTTAATTACATTTGATAGTTGCACTCCTAAATATCATGTATATATTTTATTAATGAATCTCTTTAAGGATATCCATAGAAGCAGCATAATACTAATGAATGTACATTTCAGTTATTTAAAGAGATTTGGTAGCATTTTCTAGAATCATTTAATTTTCAGGCATTTTCCCATCTACAGGTAATCCTAAATTTAGCAACTGTAAGTAGATTTAATGTGTTGTATATAGGCAACAAAACAATAAATATGTTATGTTGTAATAATTAGGATAAGCTGACAACTTACTCTCCATAGAATTTGTGCTATTTTTTATAGCACAACTAAGGTATGCTCAGCTTTACCAAAAAAACACCTAAACATTTATTTTTTTGCAAATGAAAATTAAGGCAATGAATGCTATTGTGTTTGCTTCCAAACTGAAGAAGGAGGTATTTCATATTAAACCTGTAGTACTTTGCTTCCAAATAAATCCTGATCTTTAAATTTGTTTGCAAGTCAGAGCTGTGCTGTGCGGGTTTCTCAACAATTACGCCTGCAGCACATCCCAGTGACTGGGAGATGTGTTGTGTTTAACACTGGGGTGTTTAGGGCTAGTGGCTTTTATTGCTCTTTTGTTGATTTTAATCAAATAATACTTAGTGTTTCATCTTAATCACAAAATGTCAACCAGCATTTTATATCTGGGTAATAAAAAACACTGTTGAAATTCAAATTTCACACCAATTATTAAGTGTAACGCATCCTCAGGGCTTCAACAAACATGGTATCTGAGGGTTAATAAAAACGATTTTCTAAGAATGCTGTGCAGAAGCTCACCTCTATAAATAGCCTTTGTGAGTTACAGTACATACATTAGCAGCTCTGGAAAGTGTCAGGAAACTAGAAACTTAATTCTCTTGTTTGTTTTTTGCTAAAGTATTTATAAAATACATTGATCTTACACTCTTGCTTGTGATGGTGAACATGTAGAATAATTGACTTTCTGTCCCATTTATAAAATATTCAGTCATTATCCCAGTGAATAATGTAATACTGATGTTTAAAGGGCTTTCACAGAAGAAGAAGTGGTGTGGTTCAGTTTACTGCATTGCCTGTCAGCGTTATATTTGTCTACAGAAGCATATGCCACAGCATTTCAGTTTTACTGAAGAAACACTGTGTGTTCTTCAGCTATGAGGAAAGCTATAATAGGAAGTAGGTCAGTGTTTGAATGCAAGTCTCTCTCGTTGTTCCTGGATCTTTGCTGGTATTTTGAGCTTGTGAACAGTTTTCCTCCTGAAGATGTTGCTTTATTTAAAAACAAAAAGAGAAACCAGGCATATTCTTCACCTTGTCTGTTAGGGCTTAGGGAAGTAAAACTGAAAAATTCCAAAGCTTTGTATTTAAGATCTGGTCAGCTAAGGAATTTCAGTGAACATCTTTACTAAATCACAACCTATTTATTCCAGCAGACCAAAAGGTCTATTAAGCTAACTCTAGGGTAAGCATATAAAAGGAAATATCTTGTATCATTGCTACATATTCTAAAAGATCTGATTGAAGGGGCAACAGTAAAAATGCTGGAAGAGAGGAGGTGGTGTTTTCTTTGTTGCTTTCACTCACTATGGTCAGCAAACCAGTTCCTCATACATCAGTTCAAAACTGGTTTTCTTAGTCTTCAGCTGCATATTTTTCCAGTATATTTCTACCTGACAAGGAGAGCTGTCTGTGCTAAGATTTAATTGCAGTCACCCCTGTACTGGCAGGATGAGATGAACAAATTAGGGAATCCAAGAATTCCTTTATCCAGCACTGATGTAGTAATACATTTTCCATAAATTTTTAAGTTATGTGTAAGCATTTTTTCAGATAAGCACAATTGGCATGCATGTGTTATAAAAATAAATGTGGTGATTATGTTTGTGTTTGGCTTGCATACTTTTTTTCTCTTCAGTAGATCTGCTTCCTGTTGAGCTTTACTATGATTCAAAGTAAACCTTCAAATTTGTAATGCTTATAATCCCACTCATGTAGAGCTTCTTAAAAAGCCTTCTTTATTCATTTGTATTTCAGCAAAATGGCAGCTTTGTTCTTTTGGCTTTTGTCTTTAGTGGAGCATGAACTTCATATTCATAAACCTCAAATATAGCTTTCTTCTATTGCTGTAAATTTACTTAGGGATTAGTAAATGTTATCCATAGAAGACTTTCTATAGTATTGGAAATGCAAGGTTGCACCTGTTCCAGTGTCTCACCACCCTCATGGTGAAGAAATTCTTCCTAATGTCTAACCTGAATTGACCTCTCTCTAGTTTTAATCCATTGCTTCTAGTCCTATCACTGCCTGACAGTCTAAGAAGTCCCTCCCCAGCTGTCTTGTAGGCCCCCTTAAGATACTGGAAGGCCACAATAAGGTCTTCTCGGAGACTTCTCTTTTCCAGACTGAACAACTCTCTCAGTCTGTCCTCACAGGAGATGTGCTCCAGCCTGCTGATCATCCTTGTGACCCTTCTCTGGACACATTCCAGCACATCCATGTCCTTCTTGTAATAAGGGCTCCAGAATTGGACGCAGTACTCCAGGTAAGGTCCCACAAGAGCGGAGTAGAGGGGGAGAATTGCCTCCCTTGACCTGCTTGCCACACTTCTCTTGATGCAGACCAGTTTACGATCAGCCTTCTGGGCTGCAAGAGCACACTGATGGCTTATGTTGAGTTTCTCATCCATC
Source organism: Chloroceryle amazona (assembly GCA_027560015.1). NCBI lineage: Eukaryota > Metazoa > Chordata > Aves > Coraciiformes > Cerylidae > Chloroceryle > Chloroceryle amazona. Next base: position 35,358 of record JANHFX010011091.1, on the reverse strand, counting down.
AGTACCCCCAAGTCCTTTTCTTCAGGGCTGCTCTCGAGCCAGTCACTGCCCAGCCTATACTGGTGCTTGGGATTGCTCCGACCCAGATGAAGGACCTTGCATTTGGCCTTGCTGAACTTCATGAGGTTGGCATGGACCCACCTCTCCAGCCTGTCAAGGTCCCTCTGCATGGCATCCCTTCCCTCCAGTGTGTACACTCAATGCCACTCTCCATGTCGCTTATGAAAATGTTAAACAAGACTGGTCCCAGTACTGATCCTTGAGGGGCTCCACTTGTCACTGGTCTCCACTTGGATACCGACCCATTGACAACTACTCTTTGGAAGCGGCGAGTTCTTTATCCACTGAATTGTCCATCCATCAAAGCCATACTTCACCAACTTGGAGACCAGAATGTCATGCAGGACAGTGTCAAAGTCTTTGCTCAGATCCAGGTAAATGATGTCAGTTGCTCTTCCCCCATCTATTGATGTTGTGACCTTCTCATAGAATGCCACCAGGTTAGTCAGGCATGATTTGCCCTTGGTGAAGCCATGTTGGTTGTAGCCAATCACTTCATCGTTATTCCTCTGCCTCAGCAGTGCCTCCAGGAGGATCCGCTCTGTGATCTTACCAGGCACAGAAGTAGGACCGACTAGCCTGTAGTTCCCAGGTTCATCCGCCTTTCCCTTTTTGAATATGGGGGTTATATATATGGTTGTCCCCTTTTCCAGTCAGTGGGGACTTCACTGGACTGCCATGACTTTTGGAATATAATAGATAGTGGTTTAGCAACCTCATTCGCCAGTTCCCTCAGCACCCATGGGTGTATCCCATCAGGTCCCATGGACTTGTGCACTTTCAGGTTCATCAGATGGTCACAAACCTGATCTTCACTTGCAGTGGGCAGTTCTTTCATCCAACCCCTGCCATTATCTGTGACTCATGAAGAATTTTGTCTTGAAAGGCTTTGTCCATAGCTCCTGCTTTCCATCAGTCTGCACGTGTCTTTGTCCGTGCAAACTGCAGAGATGGATTCTTACTTTATAATGTCTCAATAAAAGTTTTACTTCAAATAAGACATCAAACACCAAAAGAGAAGGTAAATAAATTCTGTCTTCCAAAGTACCTGTGTCGCACCAGTGCCACTCTTTATACTGCTTTTCTTTAAATTGCAAGCACTCTTGGTCAGAAAATCAGGTAAATCAGTAATTTTAGTCTCAAAGTATGGTTTTGAAAAAAGGCTTTCATAATATCTCAGAAATTCTTAGGATGAAGTATGAAATGTGGTTTATTTTTGTTCCCTAACTTGCTGCATTCATACTTGACTTCTCTAATTGCAAAACCTTGTGGAAACTAGATTTCAGACAGGGCCTGTTGCCCAACTCTTAAGAAAAACAGGCAAACTACAGTTTCCATGGTTTCAGACACTGCTGCTCATCCTCTCAAGGCTGCTCTACCCTTGGTAGGAGAAATTCAGGCACTGAGAATATGTGAAAGGCTAAAAATGAGATTGCTTGGTTCGGGGTTATGTTTTCATTTTCATCTTGTGCTTACTAAAACATCTAGTTTTTCCAGATTGTCAAAGCTGAAGAAATATTTTTCCCAGATCAAGAAAACTTATGTCATGAGTTCTCTTTCTCAAACAAGGCTGTCTAAAGAAGTCTTTTCTGGGGAAAAAAAAAAAACAAACAAGTCAGATATTTCAGTACTCAGATTAGGAGTGTTCTTTCTTTTGGTTTCAGGGATGGTGGGGCATCAGTGGGCAGTTGTTTATTTATCTGTAAATACGTCTATTTCAGCCAAAATTACTTGGCTTCATCAGACACAGGCTTCTTTATTGAAAGGAACAGTCTCTGGTTTTGGTAGATTATCTGAGTTGTGTAAAGGCAATTGCATTTCCTAGGAAAGCCAAAAGAGGAGAGAAGACGAAAGGGATCTCTTGCCTCTCTTTTTTTTGTCAGTCATTCTTTTTCCAACACAAAACCAGTTAAATGGTTTTCAGAATGTTTAGTCACCTCTGAAATGGCTGAATGTAGCTCCTCGGGAATGTCTATTGCTTGTAAACTAACCTCTGACTATTGTTCTTTTAATTATTTTTTAGCTTCCTGGTAAGAATCTGTGAGGGAGAGTATTTCTGATTTTCCAAACTTTTGATATAGTGGAAACCCCACTTGTTCTTTGCTTCAGCTCCCCACATGTGAAATGAGATAATAGGGGATCAAACAAGTCCAGCTGGCACCTGGGAATTTGTGATGGTTGTAGAAGCAATGAACTTCTAAGTATCAGTACTCCTGGCCCTCCTTGAGAGCTGCTGAACATGTAGCTGGGTTGCAGGGGTCTACGTGCTGCCAGAGGTGATAGGTAAGCTACTGATGAGCCAGTTTGATTCTCATCAACTAGAATAAGGTTTCCTGGTTCAGTTATTTATATCAGATTTGTTTGGTTAATATATAAAAAACCTTTATGCTAGTTTGGGTTTTATCCTTGATATTTTGGGGAAGATAATAAGTAAAAATAATCAGTATAAAATAAAACTGATTTTTTTTTTTTCCTTTTTTTTTTTTTTTAGTCCTTCTGGAGCTAGAGGGGGATGAGCGAAACTGTAAAAGAGACACCCATAACTGCTAGGCTGTAAGAGAAGCTGTGAAAGCAGCCACTTCAAGTAAAAAGTCTTATTCCCAAACCATTGGCCCCAATTAATTAATAGTGAAGTTAATGTAATGTTTGGCGCATCCCTTAATTCGGTGTTTTTCCAGAAGAGTAGAACCTTTTACCTTTCAAAACAGGAGATAACAACAGTGCTCCTGAGAAAAGGGACTCTTCCTTACCATGCTGAAAATAGTAAAGCTGAGGAATAACTACTAGGGATTTTTCCTAATTAGTTTGCGTGTAATTTTATTACCTAAATTCAAATTACTATGTGAAAAAGAGTGTTTTTCCAAAATCTTTCTCTCAAATAATAGACAGGGTTTTGTTATGATAAAACTGCATTACTAGCCCATAAATTATGTAAAAAAGAACTCTTGCTTGCAAGAAAAATGTATGGTGGCCCACAAGTTTGAAAAAATTTCCTTTGCGCTAGTAGAACCTTAATGTTATTGGAATGTTACTTTGATCCAGTTACCTATTATTTATGCAACAGCAAATGAATTCCTTTATTTTATTGTACTATTTCCTTCTTGGCTTGTCACCAAATGTCATCTCTGCCAAACCTCTACTTAACTGCTGCTTCCCAGCACCATCCCATGAGCTGTTAGAAGCAGTGAACAGCTGCTTTCCCCACTGCCAAGTGCCACTACTTGGATAGTTAGCAAAAGATGCTGATTTATGGAGCGATCGGTTTCTTCTGTCCCAGAGACTGGATGAGTCACTGGAAGGAGTCTTGTGCTCATTGTCTCTGCATCTGAGCTCATACTTCCCCTGCCTTCATGTTTCCCACTCTTAATACAATGAGCTGTTCCCCAGGGAACTCCTTTGCAGGGGGCAACCGTGCCCTTTCCAGCACAGCTTAAAAGCCCAAAGTCAGTATTTTCTCCTACACTGTCGAATCATCTGTTCCAATTGCTTTTCTGCTTTTAACACCGCTCACATCTTCAGGGTTCCCCAGCCACCATTCTTTCCCCATCAACTGTTAGACCTTTGAAGGGTCTTTGTCATTTACACATGCAAATAAAGTCTTCTGGTGTATATCAGCTCTGTGGCAAGAAGAAAAGGAAAATAAACCCACCTTGGAGACTTGGGGATGTTTGGACTAGAAGTGACTGAAAAGAAAGCAAGTCAAGGAAAGATTGTGGTACAGGGGAAGGAATCCAGAACTAACAAGCAGAAGCATGTTAAGTCTGGCTATTTTAATTAATTTCAGGAGGCAGTTGCAAATTTTAATTGATAACTAAGCAGTTTTCTGTTTGATTTTGACTTCTTGTTGGGGGGGTGAGTCTGTGTAGGAAGAGAGGGGGAGGGAGCATACATGCACTGGAAGGTGTGTCAGTGCTCTGACTCAACTGTATGAAGTGTTCCATTCCCTTTGCTGAAAAGTAATAGTCATCATCTTTGTTCCTCTTTCACCAGTCTCTGTCTGTCCTGATGCAGGGATCTGCTTGGGTTAGGGACTTTCCCCTCGTGAGTCTATCTCATGTGGTGGTGCTCCCGTGAAAAGGGATGTGAAGCTGAACAGTGAAAGAAGTGAAATGTGGTACAGATTGAAAACATTTTCTCTCACTGTTGCTCTACCACAGCTACTTTTACTAGGCTTTTTAATACTAATGTTCCTTCTCTGGATATTCCTGTCCTCAATTAAATGAGTTGGTTTTTTTTAATGTAAGAAATACATGTCACTGGTCTACTTTTTTTACTCTGTAGAGTCTGAGTAAAACTCATAGATACTTTTTTTCCTCAGCATCAATTGTTACTCCTTCACCTTTCCTAAATTCACCAAGAGGTGTTGGCTTAGCGCGTTCATCCATAGCATTGCAGCTCTTCAGTGGGTGAACATTGCAGAAGGCAGCAGTTTTTCTGCTCTTGAGAGGATACTGCTTCATTTTCTGTACCATCACATAAAAAGCAGTAAATGAGAATGGAAGTCTGAAAAATAGTATTATGGGAGGAGGTAATCAGATCATTATACAATAATACTTAGCCTTGCAATGAAACAAATACTTACACAGGACAACTGCTGAAAATGAACTCCTGGGAATACCTCCAAGTGTTGTACTGAGCAGCAGTTTAGTCATAATTTCATTTGAGAATCCTCAGTTTGGGGAGGTATGAGAAACACTGTGCCTCTGGGAACAGAGGCACCAGCCTTATCCCAGACCTGAACTTTGAGTGAATGTTCATGCTGCCTTGGGGATCTGCACTTGAGTTTGGGCTCAAAGTGCTTGGAAAGCGTTATCTGTAGTATGTTTATGCCTTTAGCTATTAGATACCAGCACGTATTTTAGATAAATGCTATTAACATACGTTCTGAAAACATCCATTGCTCTCCCCCTCAGAAAAAACTCTGTTAGTTTCTATAGAGCTTTCCAAGACTTTGAAACGATAAAAATTCGGTATTTTAAAATTCTTTATTAGTGAGAAGCAGTGGTTTCATATTAGGACTGTTTAGAATATGTTGAAAGCCAATTTAGTGGACAAAAAGAAATAAAAGTGATTTATTAGTGCTTTTCTGCTGCTAATTAGCCAAGATATATTGTGATCTGATTTGTGATGAGATTATAATTTTCCAGTATTTTGACTGTCTCATTAGCTTAATGCTTAAGTAATAACTTGCTTCAGATAATTCATTTAATGTTTCATTGTTTTGTCAGTTCAAATGTATGAAAGAAATAATTTTTGTATGTGTTAGATTCCATGATGATATATTGAAAATTATCACTTTAAGCAGCAACATGCAAACAGTCTGTGGTGGGTTCATCCTGGCTGGTTGCCAGATCTCCACCAAGCTGCTTTATCACTCCCCATCTCACCTGGACAGGAAGAGAGAAAAAATAAAATGAAAGGCTCATGGGCTGAGATAAGGATACAGAGAAATCACCCTTTACTATAACAGGCAAAACTTGATTTGGGGAAAAAAATAATTCAGTTATTACTAAGGAAATCAAAGTAATATAGTGAGAAATAAAACCAATCTTAAAAAAAAAACACCTTCCCCTTCCTTCTTCCTGGCCTCAACATCAGCCCAAACCTTCTCTACCTCCTTTCCCTGAGCAGTGCAGTTGGGTAGTGGAATGGGAGGTTGCAGTCAGTTGATCACACACTGTCTCTGCCACGCTTTCCTCCTTAGAGGGAAGACTCCTCACACTCTTCCCCGGCTCCAGCATGGAGTCCCTCCCACATAAGTCAGTCCTCCATGAACTTCTTCAATGGGAGTCCTTCCCATGGGCTGTAGTTATTCATGAATTGTTCCAGCACGGGTCTCTTCCACAGGGTACAATCCTTCAGGAACAGACTGCTCCAGCGTGGATCTCCTGTGGGGTAGCAAGTCCTGTTAGAAACCTTGCTCCAGCATGGGCTTCTTTCTCCATGGGTCCACAGGTCCTACCAGGAGCTTGCTCCAGCTTGCTTCCCACAGCCTCCTTTAGGCCCATCCACTTGCTCTGCTGTGGGGTCTTCCACAAGCTGCAGGCAGATATTTGCTCCACTGTTAACCTCCGTGGGCTGCAGGTTAATGGCCTGCCTCACCATGGACTTCAGAGGGGCTACAGAGGACCCTCTGCTTCAGCACCTGGAGCACCTCCTCCCTTTCCTTTTTCACTGCTCTTGGTGTCTGCAGAGTCTTTCTCCCCCATATTCTCACTCCCTGCTTCAGCTACAGTTACTGTTACATAACAGTTGTTTCCTCCTCAAATATGTTATCACAGATGCACTACCCTCATCACTGGTGGGCTGCCCTTGACCAGCAGTGAGTCCATCTTGGAGTTGACTGGCATTGGCTGTCTTGGACACTGGGGCAGCCTCTAGCAGTTTCTCACAGAAGCCACCTCTGTAGACCTTGCAGCTATGACAACCTTGCTAAACAAACCCAATATGCAGTGAAACCAAGAAATTTCAGTCTGATGAAAATGTGAATATATATTTAGAGGCCTCTTCCAAAATCTCACAAATTGATCACTATTAAATTGTACAGATTTTACTCCAGTGCTGTTCAACAAGCCATTTCACACTCATTCTGTTGTCTGGGAAGACTTTAGTTACATAGTTTACAGATTGCTTCTGCAAACCCTTATTTCACGTAAACAGTCAATACTTAAGTTTGTCCTTCTTAGTGAACAGCTGCCTGGTAGAAAAGGACCTTGGTGTATGATTGACAGTTGGTTGAATATGAGCCAGCAGTGTGCCCAGGTGGCCAAGGAGGCCAACAGCATCCTGGCCTGTATCAGAATCCGTGTGACCAGGAGGACGAGGGAAGTAATCCTGCCCCATACTTGGCACTGGTGAGGCCACACCTCAGGTACTGTGTTCCGTTTTGGGCACCTTGGTACAGAAGGGACATTGAGGTGCTGGAGCACGTCCAAAGGAGGGCAACAAGGCTGGTGAAAGGGTTGGAAAACATACCCTGTGAGGAGCAACTGATGGAGCTGGGCCTGTTTAGTCTGGGGAAGAGGAGACTGGGGGGAGACCTTATCGCTCTCTACAAATACCTGAAAGGATGTTGTATCTAGAGAAGGGCTGGTCTCTTCTCACTGGTGACAGGTTCTAGGACAAGGGGAAATGGCCTCAAGTTGCACCAGGGCAAGTTTAGGTTGGATATCAGGAAAAACTCCTTTACAGAAAGGATTGCTAAGCAGTGGAACAGGCTCCCCAGGGAAGTGGTTGAGTCACCATCCCTGAATGTGTTTAAAAATTGTTTGGATGTGGTCCTTGGGGACATGGTTCAGTGGTGAGTTATTAGAGTTAGGGTAGTAGTGTTAGGTTGAGGTTGGACTTGATGATCTTGAATGTCTTTTCTAACCTGAGTGATTCTGTGAAACAGACACTACTTAGCATAAAAAGAAATTGAAAGATTTACAGTATGAAATTAAAGCTGTAGCATTTTTTTTCAAAATGACCTGTAGTTAAAAAAAAAAAAAAGGAATTGTTTACTTCAAGTTTTGGGTAATCACACAACTTTCGTACAGGAACTGCAGGACTGCTTGGGCATCACAGATTCTCCCAGGCAAACCAGGGGCGTATGAAAACACATCTGGATTAGCCTTCATTTCTGTACTTGCCAGTAAAATACTGATTTCAGATTTGTATTAAATTTGGTTTGTCTCATTTTTTATTACATGTTTTTTTACGAGTAGGTAGAACAGTTTGTGCAAAATTACATCATTTTCTCTACCATAGAAATAGGTGCGGTTTTATTGCAACTGCGTAAAGCAAGCAAGTTCAAAGTCGCTTACTTAGCTCAATCTTTCATTTTTTCCCAGACTTAGAGAGTCTGAGGTTGGACAGGGCTGGATGTGTCTAAGATACATCTATGGGGAAATTACCTAGAGCACATGGGCTGTACTGTGCTTCTCTCAGCTTCACTGTCAAATATGTCCTTGTTTGGAGGACAACTCTTGATGTTTAATTCTGAAGCAAAGGATTAATTGGTGAGCAGATAGCTTTTATCATCCTGCACACAATGGCATTTTCTTAATGAAGTCTTCTACTTCAAAATATTAAATTATTGCTGTTGATTAGTTATAAATTGAACAAATGAGACTATTGCTGTTATCAAACAGGAACTTATAGTATTACTACAAGAATATTGAATGATTGTGAGTATTTCTCTCCACGAAGCAATCCACTTATACTGTTAGTGATAAATACCCTGGGAATTTCCATTTTGATTATCTGATAATAATAATTAGCTGAAGTAATGCTCAATTCTCTCTCTCTTTGTGTCTCTTTGTCTTCACCAAAAAAAAATTTAAAAAAAATAAAAATCCCATGTTTATAGTGTGGTTAAGATGAAAATCACAGACATCACATTATAGCAAATCTGATCTGGAGAAAGCCAAAACTGAGCTTGCAGTAACCCTCTAGTCCTTAGAAATAAACAAACCACACTTAATGTGGTCCTTAAGGTTTTGATCCTAGAAAAACATAGGTACCTGCTTAACTTTACCGACTCAACTTAGTCTTCTTCACTTTTCAAAACTAGAGTCTAATACCAACTCTTAGCGCAAAGGGTACTTCTCTCAGTCCTTACACCATTTGCAACGAAGTGTATATCAAGCTCTACTATGTAAGTATTCTAGCTTTCTACACCCAGTTTAACATTGCTGTAAATAAAATATGAATGAATGGCAAAAGGATGTAGTGAAATTGAGCAGCAGGAACTTAAGGTATTACAGGATAGATGGTGTAATATAGGAGACATAATTTTGCTAAAATTTTACTTTTGTTGTTCCCTGTTTTCCTCAAATTAAATTTTTCAAATTAAAAAAAAACCAGTCTTTTTTAATTGTATAAGGTTAAATGTAATACTGTTGTTATTTTTGTAAGAACATGATTTTAAATAGTGTTTTCAGAATTTTTCACTCTTTGCTTAATAATTTTCAAATGTTATTAGGACTTGCTGTATGGAGGAAAGAGATGCTCCCAAAATAAATAAATTGCAACTAGGGTAAGAGGGAAGGGAGAGGAGCAGGGAGAATTTATTTTTAACAGAAACCATTCTTTCCCATTAGTCTTAAGTAGTGTTTTCAGATACATGTGGTTCAAAAGGTCCTGCACCTGAGTCAGGGCAATCCCAAGCACAAATACTGGCTTGACAATGGATGGATTGAGAGCAGCCCTGCAGAGAAGATCTTGGGGCTGCTGGTGGATGAAAAACCGAATATGAGCCAGGAATGTGCTCTGACAGTCCGAAAGCCAATCACATCGTAGGCTGCATCAAGACAGGTATGGCCAGCTGGTCGAGGGAGGTGATTCAACCCCACTACTCAGCTCTTATGAGACCCCACCTGTAGTACTGTGTTCATCTCTGGGGCCCCCAGCGTCAGAAGGACACAGACCTGCTCAAGCGGGTCCAGAGGAGGGCCATGAAGATGATAGGGGGCTGTCGTGCCCTATGAGGACAGGCTGAGAGAGTTGGGGTTGTTCAGCCTGGAGAAGGTCCGTGGGAGACCTTGCAGCAGCCTTCCAGTACTTAAAAGGTGCTTATGGGAAAGATGGAGAGGGACTGTTTATCAGGGAGTGTAGTAATAGGACAAGGGGCAATGGTTTTAAACTGAAAAAGGATAGATTTGGATTAGATATTAGAAAGAAATTCTTTACTGTGAGGGTGGTGAGACACTGGAACAGGTTGCCCAGAGAAGCTGTGGATGCCCCCTCCCTGGAAGTGTACAACACCAGGTTGGCTGGGGCTTTGAGCAATCTGGTCTGGTGGAAGGTGTCCCTGCTTGTGGCAGGGGGTTAGAACTAGATGATCCTTAAACTTCCTTTCAACCCAAACCATTCTGTGATTCTTTGAAAACATCAGGTAGCGAGTGATAAGCTGATTCTTTTTTAGTCTTAACATTATTAATGATCTTCTTGCACTCTTAAGTCTTAAAATTGTTTAGTCATCATTCTTTTTGTCCAGCGAGGCATACAATTTAGTACAGTTGTAATGCTTTGAAGACATTTTAGAACATAATTGTAATGGCTAGAAGATTAAATGAACTGAAATGGGGGCTTAGTTTCATTCATCCAGACTAAACCTAGCCAAATATAGCTTTACCTCTAGTATATCCTCTTTTCCATGGTAAGACTCTGAATGAAGAAGAACAATCTGCTCACATTCCTTATAATGATATCCTTGTAGGTATTTTTTTATCTTCTGTTTAACACAACTAAGCCTAATTATTTTTCCTGTGTAGAGGAGTTTCACGATAATGTGTGTTTTGCAAACACAATTGATTTGAAGGCAGCCTTAATTTTCTTTATGGTATTACCTTATTATTCTACAGAGTTGTTTAAGAACCTGCATCTAGGTCCTCTCTTCTATGTCCTGGGTGCAACCAAGTCATAACTGGAAATGGTACCTGTCAGAATGTGGAGAATTAAAATACAGTGTAGATACAGTACTTGCCTTGGGTTGCTTCCTATATCAATCTTGATTTAGGAACCGTATGCCTAAAGGCAGGGAAATAAGATTCAAGACTGAGCATTAACAAGGTTGACAAAGAAATTCCATTGTGTTTACTTAAAATGAGTAACAGCACATGCAGGTTTTGGTAATCTGAAATCACTACACTTTAGTAAAGTTTAATGTGAATGCCACGGGAGTGCTCTGCAAGATTGTGGATGGGGAGACCAGTCAGCCTACAATCAAAACTCTTGAAGCCTGACCTTAGAGGTGTTTGTACTTCCGTGGAAAGAGGGGACTTGATACAAGCTGTTCTCCCTCTTTGCCCTTTACTCCTCTTTCTTCTTTGTTTCTTTTCTCTTCAGACAACTCACTGCACCATTTTGGCAAATTCAGCATCAGAAATGGCTTTGGTAACAACAAACAAAATCTTGCCTTGTCTTCCTGGCGAAACAGTGAAACTACTTCAGAATTGCAAGCCAACATTCAGAAATCTTTAGTCCAGCAAGCTCTTATTTAGGCCTTTTTCTCATCTTTTTAGTTTACCTGAAATTGGATATCTTACTCTTGTCTGCAAGCAAGTATTTAACATTTACAAAAATTACTGATGTGATTATAGCCTGTCCTTGGCATCATTCATAGCTGAAGTAATGGAAAGGCTGATGCAGGTCTCCACTGATACAGAAGTAAAGGAGAGCAGTGTAATATACACTAATCAATATTCATTTCACTGTACATCCATCTTTATTAGATTATAACATTGGCTGATGAAAACTAATATTGTTACAGTGAGAATTCTGTATGGCCTGAAATAGTGCTGTCTAACATTTTTATTTTAAAATAATGATACAAGATCAATCTGGCATTTTAACTGGATTAGAAATTGGCAAACGAAGGGGTGTTAATAAACCTATAAACAAGGCACATTTTCTTAGTGGCATCTTGTTTGAATCAGTTCTTCATTTTGTGTTGCATAACACAAATCGGGAAGATGGTAGCAATAAAAATACTTGCACTGAGTCACACAAGTGCATGGGGGAGTCATAATGAACACGAGTTACTCTTACAGAACAACACAGGTAACTGATAAATTGTCTGTAAGCAAGTGACATGTTTACGTACAGTGCATCATTTTTGAGGGACATCTGAACTTGAACTCCCAATTCAATCATTTAGAAAGGCTAACACCCTCAGACTTATTATATGGTCAGTTTGTAGCTTTGACTCATAGTTGAGACAGTTCAGGTTAGCCCAGTAATTGTAGGTTTAGACTAGAAATTAGGAAGAAGTTCTTCACTATGAAGGTGGTGAGACACTGAAACAGGTTGCCCAGGGAAGTTGTGGATGCTCCATCATGGGATGTGTTCAAGACCAAGTTGAATGGGGCCTCGTGCAACCTGGTCTAGTGGGAGGTGTCCCTGCCCATAGCAGCGGAGCTGGAACTAGATGATCTTTAAGGTCCCTTCCAATCTTAACCATTCTATGATTTGGATAATTGTTGGCAATAGGTTAAGTTGATGGGGAAAGATAGTTGAAGAATTGTTAAATCTCAAAAATACATCAGGAATGCATTCTGTGAGAGATGATTTGTGCAGTTGAATCTCTTAATATATTCCTTCTGTTAGGCTGGTTGTTATTTATCTCGAGAAAAAGAAGCAATTAGGCATGTAGGATGTGAGTGGTAGTGTGTGATTTGGAAGACAAAAGTTCAGTTCCACATTTTGGAACTTTGATTTCAAAGAGAAATTTCCTGAATTTTTTCATATGTAATGACAGTAGAACAGTGCAGGCAATATAAATACATTATCTTCCAATAGTATTTCATATAAAACCCTTTTTCTAATACTTCTCTATCTGCTTATTAAAGCCTGAATAACAATTAGACTTTTACAGATTTGGTTTTTCTTATTCGACATCTTTAAGAATAGAGTTGTCAAGCAACTGAAATAGTCTACAAGAATACTTAAGAGCAGACTTAAGTGGTTACTAGTACATACAAACGTGCAGGAAAAATCCACTATAACTGAAATGTGAAATATAACTGTGAAATATGCACTCAATATAGTTAAATTTCAGTTAAAATAATTTAATAGTCTGGTGTCATGCAAAATATAGAAAAAGTACTTTAGAATATTGAAGGTATTGGGACTGGAAAATGAAATGCAATAATAGTAACTTAAAATGACCAGCAAAGCTTTTTTCCCTCAGTTCCTCACTTTTCTTCTTATGTATCTGTTTTGCTATCCTATGTGTAGGACACATCTGAAAAGGAACATTCCTATTATCTAACTGAATCACAAAAGTGGCTTCAACATCTGAGAGCCTAATTATTACAAGCAACTCCTCAGTGTAAAAAGCTGTCTTCCCTTTTCAAAACCACATGTACTTAATAACCATATCTGAGCTGGTGTAGATTTTGTCAAGAGAGCAGCAACACGATGCAATGTGCCCACATACATTGCAGAGCCAGACATGCACAACTGTAAGGTTAAACCATACTTGATACCTGGCCCAGCTGTTACCTTGTGTTCTTGGTGCACAGAAAACCTACAGATATCTAGGTTTACTATGAAACTAAATTAAAGTCATTGTAGCATTTTCATTAAAAGCTTTTTGGCTTGGGTATTTAACCCTTTTGTAGCCCAGTGAGGAGCTTGCAAAATATTTTAACCAGTCCCCTAACAGATATATCTGGTGGAATAATGCAAGATGGAATAAATATGAAGCACAGAACAGCTTTTATTTCTGATAGCTTTTTAAAACATAAAAGAAAAGGTAAGAAATGAAACTGGAATTAAGAACTACCAATTATCTAATGTTTGCTGAAGTAATATGTTTTAAATATATGCCTCAAGAAGGAATGTATGCTAGCTGATGCAAAACATGCTCATTACTAACACAGCGGTAAATGCTTCAGACTTGTACTTCTAAGCGCATGAGGCTTGACTCACTGAGGCCTGAAGCTACTCCAGGAAAGACATAAGCAAACCCAATGGTCTTTTCCCTCAAGATTCATCAAAGGATGAGTCATCTGTTAAAAACAGAGTAATCATCAGACTATTCTGCTTTTCTGCTGACTATTACTATAAGAACAAAGCCTTCAAGCAAAAAAAAAAAAAAAAAAAGACATGGCTTTGATCTCATTCACAGGACACAGGCTAGTTAATGCTTTCAAGTTCTTCCATTGTGATGATTTCAGTCATAAAGTGGAAAATACTGTGCCACCACCAGGCGTAGCTCCAATGGCAAAACCTCTTGGTTGAGATGCAGTTAAGAATGTGTGAATGCAGCTCCCTCTCTTATAAAGTGCTGTATCCTGTCCAAGATGCTGGTGTAAGCTCCAGGACAAGGACATGCTTCCCTTTCCTCCACACAGCTTTCTCTTCTTAAAGCTGTAGTCTCTCAGGCATGGGTATACTTAATTTCAGATGGCAGCTTTAATGAAATGATCAACAATCAAATGATTAGTTTTTACTCAGACAATACCCAAGACAAAGCATGTGAGAATTGGGGCTGAAGACCCTCCACCAACACAGTCTCCATGCAAAATAAACATCCCTGAGTAATTACGTATGAAGACAGACTGTAAACAGTCTTAGGAAACATCTGCAAAACCATTCTCTTCAAAAAAGCTTCATCTCACATAAGAGAGAGCATTCACAACAGAGGTGTCCCCTCATCCCAGATCCTTATCCAAAAGAAATCCTCCTGACATTCTAGTAGCCAAATGAGGCAATTCGTAAGAACACTCTTAGCAAGGTATTTCTTTTACAGAAGGAGAGAAATGCTGGGTGAGGTTTTGTGAAGTCCACTAAAGATTTTTAACTCAATGTACTTAATGAAGTTAGATACTAAAACTAAGTAGTATCGTCAAGTTTTTAAATAAAAATTCTATTATTATAAATGGAGATATTTCACAGAACCGTCACGGAATAGGGCATAGAAAATATTTTAGGATTACAGGTGATTTTTCAAATCCTGTAAACAGACTGATAACCAAGATTAGTACTTCTTTACATACACTTAGGAGGGCTTCAGCGTTGTGCTTAATCTATTTACGTTTAAATTTGAAGCATAGATTTCAAAAATAGAAGACATTGAATGTAATGAGCTGAATGTATTTCTGAAAATGGTATCTATTTAGATGTTACACTTTAACTGTTGCTTAAAGCATTGTTCCTGGTATCTGTATCTAATACTGTAGACATTGAGATTACTCTCAGTTTCACAAAAATAAACCTTGCAGAAAATGGTAATATACCAGAATATTTTCCAGTCTGATTCCTGAGTGACAGCTGTGGGCTGACTCTTTTTTAAGTTATAATTTCTCTCTTCCTCAACAAGCTTGTCTCTTTTTCCTTTTGTATTATAATCTTTTGGGTACAAGGAGACAGATCTAAAATTGTTGTGCTGATCCTTTCCTTTGCTGTTCTAGATAGAATGGCAAGACTGCCATCTCCACAGATTGGTAAATTCAAATACCATTTCCCTAAGTCTGTGCACTTCCTTTCATCAAATGGACTAATTATCCCTTCTTTCCATTTAAAAATTATTTTTATTATGCTTTTCACAGTTGATTCTACTGCCTTCTTAATATGTTCTTTGCTAGGGGAATGTAGAATTGGGCACATCATTCAGAGTGAGAACTTTCTGCTTTGGGGGAAGAAAGAAGGTCTTTCAATGTAACAAACATTAGATAACATAACCAATTTCTAATAGAAATTATTAGTTATATTGACAGTTAACAAAGACCTTAATGTGATTTCTTTTTTTTATGTATGCCACAGGTTATCATCAACCCCTTACTGATAAAGTAAACATGTATTCAGTGATATTCGTATGCATGGAGTGCGGCATTGTAGTGGCCTGAAGCTTGGATTTCTCCCCAAACAGTAACTTTCAACGAAAGCTTAATTATGAACTGAAAATTAAATTCATGTCCCAAATACTTTCTTATTATGCATTCTACACTGTTGTTATCTTGGCAGCACGATTTATTTCAGTCCTTGAAACGCTATACATGGAAGGATGCCAACTCTGCAAGTTCCAGAGCAGTTCTCATTTTAATCTAACCTAGTGATCATATAAAATAGTTGATCAAGTTGTGTACTTTACCAGATTAGTCAGTCAGTGTATGTTCTTCGAGGCAAGAAGGAGGGTAAAGAGTCTATGGAAGCATTGTAACATTTCTTTCTTTGTACTAAGAGCAGTCGAGAGTCATCACCACTTTCTAACTTGGGCAGCATTAGTCCATTAGCTGCTTGGGGGATGAAGGCCAGGACTCACATTTGAACACTCTCCCAAGAAAATGTACTTGTTTGCACCTGCTTTACTTATTACTTGCACTTTGCTTCACAAACAAGATGCTTTCAAAATATAATTAGATGACTTAAGAAGTATTTTGATAAAATGATGCATATCTTAAAATAGCTTTTACTAAATGAAACTGTTCCTTTTATTCTGTTTGAGTAACGGTAAGGAAGAAAAAGAGAAAGTGTTTGTTCTTTGGTGTTACTTGTGATGAGACACAATTTCCAATATTTATGTATTTGGGAAAAAGAAGGTTTAGAAGAAAAAATCAATTATCACATGTCTACTAAAACAGAATTAACACAGGCCTAATTGTTAATAGAGCACTATATTATATGTGTTTATGCCTATCTGCCTGTCTATCTCTAGGCAGTTTTGTTGACATTCTCCAGCTTGGCTCCTGATTCCTACTTTAGATGAAATTTGGAAATTGTGATATATTTCTTAAGATTTAAAAGAACAAACCACTTTTTTTTCATCTTGTATCTAAATTTCTTAAGTGTTCCGAGCCTTTTGATGCCAAAGTCTAGTATACTATTTTTCCTGAGGTCAAGAGCTTAATAGCATTCAATATTTACAGTATGTTTTCAGAAATAACCACAGGCATATACTTTGCCTTTGCTTATGATGGTTTTAATAGATGAAATTATTTGTTCTAGTAGACATTTGTTTTAATAGATGAATTGTCTTGTTATAGCAGACAAGAATTACTATTCAAGATATGAATAATGCCAGGAAAAAGTAAGGATTTATGAAATTTTTCAGACAATACCATAATATTTCACTGCATGGTTAATAGAGTGCTGCACCAGAAGATACTGAGAGATAGCTAGGATTCTGTACATGAAAATTATGTTGGTCCTATTAAAAAGCATTTTAATCACATTTTAATTTAAAATGTTCTGCCTAGGTTTCAAATAAGTCAACACTTCCAAATTTTAAATGAGATCTAATGTATTAGTCTTCACTAGAACTTCAGTCATTGGTACTTGATTAGGTGTTTAGTTCTTGTTCTAAAGAGTTGGATTTATCCTACTTGCTGTAGAACGGGATACTTTTTGTACGATGATCATGTATTTCCTAAAGTAAACTTTTGTTTCCATATTAATTAGAATAAAACTGAACCTGTTGTTTTACTGAGACACACCATTTTCTGTTAGAATACCAGGGATCTGTACTTTTATCTGTAACCGTTCTGCCAATCTAGATTTAATTTTTGATTTAAAAACAGGCTAACATGAGCCAATTTATATGGACAGTATCTTCTCTGGTTTTATGCGTTGCCATTCAAGTATCTGATTAACAGATATAATATAAAGGAACATCTCAATATTCATTAGCTAACAGTGTGATTGCTGTTTCATGGTAATTTGTAAGCATATATTTGTCAGACGTTTCATAGTAGTTCATCTTGTTCAAAGGCTTTCCCACCATCAGAATTCTAAGGAATGCCTCCTAGATTTCAGATTTAAATAGGAAAAAAATAAGGTTAATTTAGAATAGACTAGATTCATTTATGTTAAGGAAAGAAGGCATTAAACCATTTGTGTAACATCTCTGTTAAGATGGGGTTCTTTTGTTTTTAATCATGGATTGCAGTTTATTTAAACCTTTAAACCAGTACATAAAAGGTTGTAATTGCTTCTTGAAATTGTTTCTTACTTTTAAACTTCAGACAAGACAGATACATTCTATTTTTAGAGCAAAAGTACAGTGTTTCATATTACATCACTGTTGGGGAACAGATCTTCTACATTAACTTTTCTTTTATCACCAAATAAGGAGTCCTTTTTTAAAGAAAAAAGGTCTTAGACACTTGTTCAAGTTTCTGCTCACACCAGGTGAATTTAAGAATTTTTCTTAAATTGTGAGTGAGGGGTAGGATTGTGACTTACCCTCCCCTCACCTACCTCTCACTCCCCAAAAGGTTTATCCAGTATCCTATCTTCTGTGTAAGTTAATACTGGTTTCAGAAAAAAAAAAAAAAAAAAAAAAGGGGGGCTTCTTATTTTGTCTCTCTGGTATTTCCCCTTTTCTTTGCAGGAGTTCTCTGAAATAACAACATTGTAACACCTAAGAGTCTATGAAGTGATCTATGATATTTTTGTAGGTACAAATGATGTTATTTTAAGCCTTTGAGACATAAAATCTGCAAAAGCCCTTGTTCAGTGGCCTTTAGAAAAGATGAAAATCACCCATTTGGGGCAATTTCAAATGACCCTGGGATGCATGTTTATTAAGCTCCCAAGCTGCATTTTGAAGTCAGGATACTTCAAGGGGATATTAAACATTTATTTAGTCATCCAGTTTCACGCCTGTGGACTGTGATAATGGGGACCTCATAGACAGCAGAATGCTCAATTCTCAGTCCACATCAGCATACCTAGGGCTTCAAATACTGGAGCAAGCACAGGTACCTTCTTATGGGACTGGCTTGTGCACTGAGGAGAAGTTTTGAGTGATAAATCTTGAAAGCTTTGAAAGTACTCTCCCTTTTTAATAAAAATCCATGTCTGTGTAGAAAAACAAAATTAAATGTTGTTCACACTCCTGGCTGCAACAAATATAAATGCACACTTCACTAATTAACACAACTGCACATGTGAGGTGAAAGCAAAATTTGGTATTTAACTTATCCTTAGATAGATGCTGCATTATTTTCAGTCTCCAGCTTGTCTTCACTCCATTGCGTCGACTGCACAAAGACTCTCTGTAATTGTTTTCCTTTCTAAGACACAGGCAAATACCAAATGCCATTGAAGTGTGAAGCTATAGCATCGTAACTCTGAATGTAAGTTAGGACAACTAAAAAAATGTGTGTTAGCTGGTATATAAATTATCATTAAATATTGAAATTTTTCTCTCTTTATTCATCATTATTTAGGCACAAAAGGGTATGGTGGAGTCTTCCTCTTCCTTCATCTTTATAGGGGCTCTTGGCAACATGATTTTCTATAATTTCATACAATTTCTGTTGAACTGTAGTACTTGGCTATGCTGATGATGCCAAGATATTCTGATGACACACTGGAGGAGAGGCTGTGGGATACTCCTTTAAATGCATACATGTTAGAGACTTGAAAGCACACCTCAGGTGTTTGTACTTCTCAGTCCCATCCTAACCACAGAGAGAGCTCTGTCTGAGGCACAAGGATAGGACAAAGAGAATTCTGATGGAGGCAATAAACAGCTTTTTATTGCCCCTCTGGTCAGAGGAGTTTGTAATGCAATCATGCCTGGCACAGAGGTAGGGGTTTGAAGCATATCCCTTCTGCAGGGCCTGTCACCCAGGCACACCTATGTTGGGTACCTGAGGTCTGTACTAACTGCTGCTGACTTACACCAAAAGTGTAGGCAGCGTAGGTACCTAAACTGAGGAGTAGTAAAAGACACCTCCTGTTAGCTTCAGTGTGGCACCATGCTAACCTTAGCTGTGCTGCCTCTTAGTTAAAGCTGGGGTCTGTTGTATGTCACAGACCCTGGCAAGGTCAGCCTAGTGGCTGAATGTCCTCTGAAAACATTTCTTGTTGTTTCAGTACTATCTTGTGGATCTCTTCACCACACCTCATTGTTTGAAGCAGACAGGCTTATCTCTCAATTGAACCCTGGGAACATAAATCAGTGCTGGCATTTCATTTCCCCTACCCCCCACTACCAAAAAAAACACCCAACACTTGCTTACATGGATCCTCATATGGGATGCATTAATTTAATAATTAAGCAGTGGTGGTGTTCCTGATATTTCCCACCCAACAATTTGAAAGCCTGTAAAAACAGCTACCAAGATGATGAAGAAAGGGAGCAGTACTGAACTCAGAAAACTGAGTTGACAAGTTACAGAACTAATGCTGCCTGAAGTTGAGCCATTAATGAGTAAAGGAAAACAAACCTCATCCAGAAGAAGACCACCTGTCACTTTGAATGTTATGCTATGAATATTTAAATGAAAAGATAAAGATATACAATTTTTCTCTTCTGAAAATCAGAAACTAATAAATTGTGCTGTAGATAAACTCTTGTAAAAAGATGCCTTGATTTTAGAGAACGTGATGTATTGCTGCAAGAGAATGTGCTGAAACTCTTGTGTTTCTGAAAGAAAAAAGGGACGAAGCACAGTTGGTACAGGACCTTAGGGACAGTACAGGGCCCCAGGACAGTGAGAAGAACAGCAGTCTCACAAACTTAATTTCTATTATTTTCCATAAAGTGGAAAAAGAAGGAAGAAGTGCTGTTGTTGGCTAGGGAAGCCTTTTGCCCTTATATGTCTGGCTAAAAATTAATTAACATGAATGTCATTAGACCACCATCTCTGCCTCTCACAAAATCAAAAATGAAAACGTAAAACAAAGACATCTCTGACACTGTACCGAACAATTTTGGCATCTGAAGCTGTGTTTAATCTATAAACAGGTTAGTAATATTCAATACTTCAATTTGTATGCTGGGAGATTTTCTTTTGTTCCTAACAATTCTATATTTAAGATTACCAGGGCTTCAGGCAGAACTGTTTGGGTAGTAAAGTGATAAACTGACACCAGAATACTGAGCAGAAAAAAACCCATTACACTAACAGCAGCCAGCAGCAGTTAATGGTTTTCAGCTGTTGCAGATCTAATTGATCTTGTTGCTATAACAGAAAGCAGTTCTCTGTGATTCATATGATTTCTTACTGGAACATATTCTACTCCCTTGCTGTTTTTAAGCCTCACTAACTCTGGTTTTTCCCTTTTCTTAAATGCCATTGCTAACAACACGTTCTATATAAAGCTAATATTAGTCAAATAAAAATTCTGTTCATTTGCTGAGCCTTAAATTTTCTCTCTTCATTAAAAAGAAAGGCCAAGCTACTTAAATTCACTTGTGCATTTCTTACACTTATTAATCCCCTTCTTTGAAGTGTCACACCCAGTGCTCATTATTCTTGATTTATACCTATCTTGAAATCCATATATGCCTTGATTGTATCAGATGTGACTAAAATGATGTAAACATTTGCCATCAACTGCAGCCTGATGCCAAAACCTCTTCTCAGCTCTGCATATGGAGCTTCCATTGATGTCAACAGGAAACAATTTGTTTTCTGCAGGACATGGTTTGGCTAGTGCAACTGATACAGCTGCCTGTACAATTTAGATTCTGTATAGAAGTAGCTTTCCTTTCCCTTTCCCTCTTTCCCTTTCCCTCTTTCCCTTTCCCTCTTTCCCTTTCCCTTTCCCTTTCCCTTTCCCTTTCCCTTTCCCTTTCCCTTTCCCTTTCCCTTTCCCTTTCCCTTTCCCTTCCCCTTTCCCTTCCCCTTTCCCTTCCCCTTCCTTTCCCTTTCCCCTCCCTTTCAGAAACTTTATTATTTAAATTTTACAGAAGCATTACTTAGAATGTTTCATTTGACTCTTAGTGTTACTGATTATATTGGGGGGTGTTTTCTTGGTATGATGTTATTTTTTGTCAAAAAGAAAGTGAAAAAAATAGGAATTCTGTGAAAATCAAGAGAAACTTGCATTCATAATTGTAATTCTAACTCATCAAAGAAGAGAGTTTGTTTTCTTATTATGAGTGCACATCAAAGGGTAATTTCCAGTAAAAGCCTTAGGAATCTCAATGGAAATGCCCACTTTATATTTTGATATTGTTCAGATTTCTTCTTCCCTTTGAAAACTGCCTATATTCCTAAGAAGGCAGGCTGCTCTACAAAATTACTGTGCCTACTAGTTTTATGTGAAAAAAATCTTGTCTTTTAGCCTGTGCTGTAGCTGCATTTCTCCCTGTATTATTCAGGTTAAATACCATCACTGGATTTGTTCAAATCCAGATTGGATGGGGCCTTGAGCAACCTGGTCTAGTGGAGGTTGGCAGGGGGGTTGGTACTAGATGATCTTTAAAGTCCCTTCCAACCCAAACCACTCTGTGATTCTATGATTGAATCATATTTCACTAGGGAAAGGAAAAAAAAAAATAAGAGTTTTTTAGCTGTTTAAATATTGGAAAGTCTAATTATATATTATACCTCCTGTTCAGTCCTCTTTGTCATTGTAAAGGCATCCATTGCTGCAATGGAAGATAAAGTAACATTTGCAGACAGGAAAGACATGGGGAGTTTTTCCTTTCTTCCTTTCTTGTTTCTGTTGCTGTGTTGTTCTGATTTGTTGGGGTTTTTTTAAGGCTGACACAGAGCCCCCTGAGAATTTTTAACATATGAGACTAGATAACCTTGTTCTTTTGTTCACTCATCCCTGCCCTGTTCTGATTGCCTGGGGCTGTTTTCTGAATATTCCATTTCATATCCATTTAACACTTTCTCCATTCTTCTTTCTGCCTCTATTCATCAGTTCAGAATAATGTTACATCCAGTGTATCAGCAGAAAGCATAACAAAGACCTTCAGACATGATCTCATCAGTGCCTCATCGAAGGAAGAGTCACTAAGAACTAACCAAGGTTGTATGAACACAGAGAAGAGCCCCACTGCAGGAAAATGCACAGGTTCAAATTTAGCATTTCCTTTAGTCCTTTTGTTTATCAGAGACTTGACAGTTCTGGAAAGATTCTGTTGCTTTCACCTATGATGATAAGCTCTTCACTCCACATGCTCCCCTCTCTGGTGTCCCAACACATTTCTCACAAAAACAGCCATAGTCCTGCAGGCAAGTATGGCAATATACAGCTCAGGGTAAATGGTGGACTGTAAGAGGACTAGAAACTCCAGTACACATAGTTCAACATCAGAAAAAGTTTCCCACTTTCTTAAACAGACATCTCCCCTTTTAAACAGAAGCACAGCAGCACCTTGTCATCCTGCTTAAAGAAAAGGACTTTTAATTATAATCTTCTAAAGGAGCATGGCTTATGTGAAGAATGAGCAAGACCTCGGAAAATTAGTTAACATGAAGTACAAATGATTTCTGAAGTCACTCCTAACTGTGGAGTAAGTGCAGGTTTAAGAAACACTTTTTTTTCTGAACAGAGTACTTAATTTTTCCATTCAAATACTTTCACAAAGGGGTGTGAATTTAACCATCACAGCGTGAGGCAAGGCAGAGACAAGAGTACCTAGGAAAAGCAACGTAAAACTGGAAATGAAAATGCCCCATTTTCATGAACAATACACATGTACAATTAATAAAAGCACATATGCTTTAAAAATCGGGCTACTTTTAGAGTCACATTTTATACATGAGTTTAGGAAAATAAGGTTCTATATTTTAACTTTCAGTGTTAAAACTTTATTGGTACTGTAATAGTTTTATGTTTCTGAGAGGTAAAACTGAAGTACTCGCAGGAAATTAACAGTAAAATAAAATAAACAAATTAATCTTTTTTAGTTTTTAGAAAGAGATCAGAAAACAATAATAAAATAAGGATTTCGGGAGACATAAGATTTTTAATAAAAAAAATAAAACTTACCTTGCAAATGATACAATAGTAAATAAAGTGTACACTAGAAAGCAAAGCCATCTGGAAAATTAAGTGAAAATTAATGATTAAAGAAAATCTCACAGTGTTTGTAGCATGTTTTCATCCATCTGTGCCCAATTATAAAAGAGTTGTCAAAGAAAGCAAGCTACCGGTGGTTAATTCCAAACTAATCCAGAAAGCCTGAAAACGTCCATCAATATCTTTTTTTCTTACAGTTTCTAATCTCTGCAGGTTTCTGATAAGAGCAGCATTAAACTGTGGTGTCATGAATCTTGGTTCTCACGTTTGAACCTAACAGAGATGTACTACCTGTGATCATTTTAGATTAAGGAAATGCTATCTTTCAAAAGCATACTACAGATAGAATTTATAAAAGGAAAAAACCTATGTTCAGATCCATTTCTGTCATATGCAGCCAACACAGCAATTGCAGTTAACAGTATCTAGACTCTGAACCCGTCAGCTGTGACCCAAACAGATAGCGCTGAAGTGTTGTATTGTGCTTCCCGAGCAGGCGGCGTTGGAGAGGCGATATACCCTGCTCCAGCTCTGTGTCGTGTCAGGTTCACAGGGCTTCAGGGCCCAGGCACAGTAGCTGAGGCTGTGAACTTGCAAATTTCCTGACACTTCAAATTGTACATGTGCTGCAATTTCACACCCTTAGCTCACTGCGCAGCCACTTGTATGGACTTGCTCCGCAGCCTGCGATTCACAGAGCGGCTGTACATTGTTCTCTCTGAAGAGAAGAGGCTGTTCTCTAGGAGCCTGTCATTCCTTTCCTGTTAGTTTGGGCCCTAAGGTTATTTTTAAGCTCTAACTGTGACTGCTAAACTGTTGGAACTCATGGCTACACTTGCTCCGTAACAGAGCACATGGTCAAATTGTAATGGATAGTGCATAGCCTTCCTTGTGGTATTCTTTGGTCTTTCTCTAGAACACATGAAAAGAAAGATACATCCAAAAGGAAATTTCAGAGAGTGGGTGCCTAAATTGATTGCTCTCTTGAAGTCCTTAGCCACTAATTGAAATGGAAAACTAGTCTCCATACACTAAAGTTAACCATTATGCAATTTGGACCCAATAGTAGGTGCTCACTGGAAGAATTAGTGAGGAAGAAGCATGGAGAAGGGCAAGTATTTCCCTTTGTGTTCTTTATTTCCAGATGAGGATTTGATGTTAGAGAAATGAGTCACAGGAATTTATTGGGAAGTGTTGGGTCATAGACATGATGTGAATGGTATAGAATAAGGTGTTGATATTCCCCTGGTTTCAGCTGGGATAGAGTTAATTTTCTCCCTAGTAGCTGGTATAGTGCTGTGGTTTAGAATTTGGATGAGAATAATGTTGATGACACACTGATGTTTTTAGTTGTTGCTGAGCAGTGCTTACTCTGACTTCTCATACTGCCCTACCAGTGAGTAGGCTGGAAGTGCACAAGGAGTTGGGAGGGAACACAGCTGGGACAGTGGACTCAACCTGACCAAAGAGATATTCCTTACTGTATGATAATCATGCTTAGTATATAAACTGAGGGGAGTCGTTCAGGGACACCACAGCTTGGGCATTGGCTGGGCACTAGGCAGCCAGTAGTGAGCCCTTGTATATTGTGCATCACTTGTTTTTGTATATTCTATTGCTATTATTATTATTATCATTATTATCATTATTTTCTCTTCCTTTCATGTTCTGGTAAACTGTCTTTATCTCAGCCCACTAGTTTGTTTGGGTTTTTTCCCCCTATTCTCTTCCCCATCCAACTGATGGAAGGGAGAGACAAGCAGCAGTGTAGTGTTTTGTTGTTTTCTGGGGTTAAACCATGACAGAGTTGGTTTTTTAGAGTTAATTTAGTAAAGAGTTACTTTTCTACCCTGGCTTCTTGCTCACAAAAGATTTAGGAGACCAATTTGGAACTGTAATTGGGAAAAAAAAAGGCAAAAAGTATTAAGAGAGGTGTAATTCTTCTCCAATGCTACACTGTTCACTGTTAGCCTCCTAGAACTGCCTCTGAAGGCATGGGGTGTTTATTCATTCTCAAAGTCTTTGTTCAAGTCCTTGTTGCTCGGGCTTTGCTGTCATGGTCTATATTAGAACTCAGCCAAACTTGGAAAGTTCATATATTTGAAACATTTACAGTTGTAAAACTTAAAGCTCAGTGAAATCTGCTTTCACAAATGGGCCCATGTGAAACTGTTGTGTCGACCCTGTTTAAACAATGGATTTGAATTAACCCCTTATACTCTCTGACAGAAGACAACATAAATCAGTATTATCAGCTAGCTATGTAATTATAACATTTACAGACCTCTCAACATCCTTTACGTCTAGTACATTAAAATTGTCTGCTCAAACATAGACCATAGTTTAACATGTAATTGCTTTTGGCTGCAGTTCAGGCTTACACAGCCCTTGTAGCTCCTTGGGTGTGCAGTAGAAGTATTTGTGCAGCCATGCAATGAACCAGATCAGGGTTCTCAGCCAAGTTACAAGGTAAAAAAAAAAAAACCAGTTCTTTTTGAGCTAGATCACTTCCCTGTACTGGCAAACTGGAGGCAGAAACAAAAAGCGAAAAATAGGGAAAAAAATGAGAACTAGTGCCAGCATACCACTGAAATTGAGACATGTCAGGCCATGTTTTCAATGTAAACTTCCAGTGCAGTGTAAATGATTTCTCCATTGAAATACCAACATTAAATTGTAATTCAGGAAAGCTCTTTGTTTTTGTCAAAGTAGCAATTACCATCTTGACAAATTGATTGAGAATGCAAAACTCAACTCATTTTTTAAACTTGGACTGTCTAATTCTGTGGTAAACATTATTATTGGGTTGGGGAGGGATAAATTTATTGTTATCTTTTATAAATGACTGATAATGTTATTTTAATATTGCAAATTAGATTCTGCTTCCAGTGAAAAAAACAAATATAGCTACAAGGTGCTAGATTATGCCTCAGTTATACCTGTGTATTCCCATTTGCTTCAGTGATACTCATTAAAAAGGAATTTAGGGCAAAATTTTGTCTGAAAAGTTTCAGTTTAGTTCTTCTATACAAAACATTCACTAGTGTGTATCTTTTAATATCTGCCATCTATGGCTTCATATAAATATGAAGGGCTCTACAGGGATTTGCATTGCACATCACATCTATTATTTTCATAAACATATGCAGTAGTAAAAGGAAATTCTGGTGTGGTGATTCAGAAGTTCATTTCCACTTCTTCTCTTCTGTAGAGTAGCCCCATTTTGAATGTTGTAGCTATATGCACCATATATGCACACAAAAATTACCAGATGTATGTCACATGTAACATCATCTATATAAATTTAATACTTATTTTGCATAACCACGCCTCAAAAAAAAAAAAAAAGAAAGAAAAAAACCTAATATTAAACTTATCTACTGCGCCATAATATTTTTTCTGTGTCTTGTCTGAAGGTTCGGCAAGCAGCATGTGGCATGAGGTTGGGATGAAGCATTCACTGTGCTCAGAAAATATTGTGGGATTTTAATAATCAGCCTCTAATAAGCTCTCCTCTGCCAGGTGCTGCACAGAAGCTGCAGCTCTAAAACAATTTAGAGTTGAAGCCAGTTTAGATTGGAGGACCTGGAGTCAGGAAGGTATCTTCTACAAAGTCAATTTTCTTTTTTCTGTTGAGAATCTTAACAATGTTAGAGCAATTAAGGAATGCCCCCCTTTTTATTTTTTATTTTTTAATAGGGAAAATATTTGTATGATGACTTACATATTCCTTTAAGATAAGTTTTTCTAAAATAAAGTCAATCTCTCATGTTTGGCATTGTAGTTTCCTATTGGCCCACTCTCATTTTCCAACTTCATGTCATTGCTTTGACCCTTTCTCAAAGTTGTTCCCTTTCCAGACCTGTGTGGTGGGAAGGATAAACAAACATTTACTATTCTGTAATGAAATCACCATCCTTTTAAGACCCATATTGAAAATCAAGACATTTCAAATCTTGTCTTGCATTTCTTTTCCTTTTCAGAGGTAGGGGAAGCTAAAACAGATTAGTGTTTCCTGAAGAAAAAATAAGAAATTGCTAAAGCAGTCACAGTAAAATCAAGCTACAGGCAAACTTGTATCTTGTACAGTAACATGATATTCTGGTTGTATGCCTGTTTAATATCTTTTAAGCCACCCTTGGGCAGGACCCCACTGTAAACAAGCTGTCGAGTTTGACTTGGAACATCCTTTTAAAAATAACACTAATAAATAAACATTCTGTCTTCACACATTTCGCTGCCAGGGATTCCATTTCTAAACTTAAGAGTATAATGATTTGCAAAGCTTTTGTGTATTAACTGCAATCTCCTTTTTTTTTCCCCCAATAAATATGAATTCTTTATTTTCCTTTATATTTTTTTTATGTTTTAAAATTAAAGCTTCAATTTTATTTTATAATTATATACTGTCATTTTAATAAAAGTTTTTATTGAAATCAGCCGCATCTGTTAAATTCTGTCTGGCAGTGCATTATAAATCAATAATAGTAATACTAGGTAATAACAGAAGAGGAAAATGAGTCTCGGATTATTAAAGCTTGAAGTAAAAAGCTGCACAGAGGAAATCATTTGCAGTTCACAGGAAGATCCATTGATTCCACAAAAGCTAGTGAGACGTGTAGCCTTGAATTCCTTCCATGATATTTTATCTGCAAACTATTTACCTAAATATATCCTTTACCTCTTCTTCTCTTTGCTGCTCTGATCTCATTGTAGCTGCTCACTCGTCCCTGATAGGTTTGCTCCAACATTTGCTGCCTGGGGGTTGTGCAGGATATCTGGGATCTCTCTGGATTCCTTGCAGCGTTGCCTGGAAGATCTTGTGAAAAGGAATCTCTAATATAGAGGTCAAAAACAAAGGGCTTTTGGAGCCAATCAGTAGCAAATGGAGTATCCCACATTCTGTTTTTGCAAGTGGCCAAAACTTCCAAAACCTGCCTCCGCTCGTGGGTATTGTCATGCAAACAGAGATCTGCCTGGGATGTTTTCATTTTTGGGAGCTCCAGGCATAGGTGGAACAGGAATTCTCAATATGGCATTTCACCAGAGCTGACTCTCATGAATTGTGAATTATAAACATATTTTCTGAACACCAAGCCCAAAGAATCTCCTGAGTAAGATGAATTTATGAACAACTTGCTGCAGACTATTGCTGCAGCCTTTGAGAGGAAGCACATTTTCTGGGCTTCAGAAGTGACAACATTTCACTTCACATCATTTGACGCTTGCTATTGATTTGATCTTGCTTGCTGTGACTCATGACCTTTTTTTTTTTTAAAAGTACTTTTTTTTTTTTAAGCTCTGCTACCATCTAGCTTCATAATATGTTTTCCCTTTGGAAAACTTGTATGCGTATAACCACAATGTTGACAAAAAAGTTTCATTTGAGAAGTATAAGAGGCCTAATTTCTGTGGTTTTGGAACAAACCAAAAGAGTATGTTTGTAAAAATTAGTAACAAAGTTAAATAAATGGAATGCTGAATACATCTTTATTTGAATACTTGGAGTGGGCAATAATGAACCTTGTGTTTAAGACTTCTGCAGTCAGAATAAAAGTGCATGTTAAAAACCATGGAGCATCTAGATACACTTCTCATTAACATAGATGACACTGCTGTCAAAATCAATGAAAACTGCAGAAGAATGCAATGAATTCTATGTTGCTGTCACTTCACATAAGTATTAATGGCCCCATAATGCTATTTCTTACCAGGTCGCAAAAGACCATGGTAGCATGTAAAATACTCTCTGTGAATGGTGTAAGGACTACAGAGTAGTTTCACTGAGAGACCTTTCAATCCTGCTGCTGGCAGTTCAAAGGAAATTCTTTAGCAGTAGCTGGAGGTTCTTTAATGAACATTGTCTCCATTATTTTACAGGTTCATTTTGAAAGATACATAAATAGTTTTTTAGTATTAATTTTCTCCTGTGTTTCTCTGCATGTTGGATGCAGCTGCTACCTCAGTGTTGAGTATTGCTGTGTTTTTGAAGGGTACTCGGGATATGAGATATTCTTTCTGCATACGTTCTATTTTTGACAGTGGGATTTTTGTGACAGACTATGGAACCATGAGATAAATTTAATGTACAGCGCATTTTTGCTGGCCTCACCTACATTCTCATGACGATTCATTGTGATTTGTACTCGGTGTTATGTGGAAGTATCAAAAATATATTTTTTTTTTTCCTCTGCACTGTATACATTTGGAAAAAAAAAAATCTAAAATGCTTTTGTCTTATTTTGCCTTACTCTGTAGCCTAAGAGCCAATATTCTGTAGGCCATTAAAAGCTTACTCAATAGAGCTGTAAATTCTGTTTTCTGGTATTACAAGACATTCTTTTCAATTCATGGTCGGTTCTGAGTTACTGGATGTTAAAACTATAGTACCATGACTTATAGGGAATATATTTTAATAATTTTCATTGGTTATTGAAATATATTCATTATCATTTTATTCTTCCTTTAAGGCCTATAAAGTCAAACTCATGATAATAAAATCAAGTGGCTTTACATGTAGATATAGAAGAAATATTATCTATAAAAAATTAAATCTTTCTAACACAGATCTAAAATAGATTGACTACAAAATATGTGTTATAAATATGATAAATGGTGGTGCAAAACAGAGGTATTACGAGCACTCCCTTGGGATGATCTATATGAAAATAAGGCAATATTGGTGGGCTCATATATGGTAAAAGCTTAGCTGTGCAATTTATGAGAATGAGTGTAGCAATTTATAACCATGAAGGTGCATTACAGCCACATATGTGTATCTAACTTTTGCTGTATCACTGACAAACTTCATTTTCATTCAAGATCTGTTCTATCTTTAGCAGTCACCAGAGCAGCATCAGGCATATTAAGCATTTGTTTTACTTTGTTTGCAGTGAAAATCACAAGTGTTGAAACAATTCCATGTAGTTTGGACAGAAAATTTATCTTCCAGTTTGAAATGATTTATTGTTTTCTGAAGAATTGTTGTTTCTTTAGTGGAGTTGTTTAATCTTTGCTCAATCTTTGTTCAGTTGCTTGATGCCACTCCACTGGAATTTGACATTAACAGCAGTAGAGCTGTAATGATGTCATATGAAACTTGAGTGCATCACATTTGACTTCTAGGTAGTAACTTCAACTTCTTGGTTTTCATATTCTGAAGTGCCATTTCTACGTCCTTACCTCTGGCTTCTGCATTTTACATAAAGTCTGACTTCAGTATTTAGGATATTGAGAGCATGTATTAATAAACCATGCACCTTTTAAAAGAGTTATGGAATATATTCTCTCGGGGCCAGTGATAACCTTGTGGTTCATGGCCCACAGATTATTTCAGTCCTTCAAGCTTAATAGCTGCTTTCATTCAAAGAGTTAGGTACTCAGGCTTCTGAATTCATACATATCTGCCTAAACAAGTGGTTGTACCTCCATATTTCTTCTCCTTGACTTAATTCATATATGTTCCTGGATCCACTAGTGGAATGGATAGCTTTTTAGTAACTTGATGGCTGCTTCACTCTATAGATTCATGGACCATTTTAATGTTGTTTTTTGTAGGGAGGAAGGAAATTCATCTATGAAATGAAAAAGATGCAAGATGTTAGGAAAAAATATAAAAGTAGCAAATAATAAATGGCTAGGTTTTGAAGAAGGGTTTTTCAGATGGAGAATGAACGTGTAAAATGCTCAGTATCATGGAAGGAACAAACCTAAGCTAAAGCAGAAAGAGGGAAGCAGAAATGAGACACTTCACAGATGGAGAGAAGTCCACAGAAAGAAACTGTTTCCTAAAGCACTTGATAGCTCACACTCTATAAGTAGGAGTGTAGATAGGGGAAACTGATGTCTGAGCTCAAGACAAAGAGGCAGTCATAGAAGGAGAAAAAGGAACCTTAGCACTCTGGTATAAAGGGATAGAACAAGTTGACAGAATAGGCTGCAGAAAAGACAAAAGAGTGTAGGTAGCAGCAGGAAGGGGAGCAGAATGAAAGCTTTAATTTGGAGACATAAGTTATGGGTGACTCAGAATAGGAGATGATACAGAGTTTTGCAAAATTGAGGAGACTGTGCTGAATTAGATAAGGTAAATTGAATGGAGAAAAGGGTGGAGGTGGAAAAATATAATACTTAGAGTGGAGTGCCCATCTAAAGAAGACAGGAAAATTCAAAGCCTGACTCTTTGCTCAGGTGTTAAAAGACATGGAAAAGAAAATGCCACTTTATTTTTCTTGAGTTCAAATGATGCTGAGATATCATCGAAGTTTGGTTTTGTTGCCCTAAGGAAGTGCAGGGTTAATCTGTACATTGCATCATTTCTTTCAGTGGTAAAAGCAGTGCACCTAGATACTTCTGCTCCACCAAGGAGGAATGGGAAATCTGGGTTACAGGCCTTGCTGACTTAATGAAAAAAAGGCTGAGAGAGTTGTTCAGCCCAGAGAAGGGAGACTTTACAGTGGCCTTTCAACAGAGAGGGGACAGTCTTTTTTGCAGGGCCTGTTGCAACAGGACAAGTGGCAATCATTTTAAACTAAAAAAGGGTAGATACAGACTAGATACAGGGATGAAAGTTTTTACAGTGAGGTTACAGTGAGGTGAGGTTGCCGAGAGAGGTGGTAGATGCCCTATCCCTGGAAACATTCAAGGTCAGGTTGGATGAGGTTCTGAGCAACCTAATCTACTTAAGTATGTTCCAGCCCACTGCAGGGCAGTTGGACTAGATGACCTTTAAAGGTCCCTTCGAACCCGAAGTATTCTATGATGCTGTGACAAATACTAAATTACTAAAACTATTTGTTTCAAAACAGTTTCCCACTGTACTTATTGTTCAATCTATATATGCTTTAATATTAAGGACTAGTAAATAATGGATTCAAGTAGCAGATAGAATACTCAAGTCATCACAATTAAAATTAGCTGATTTATTTGTGGAGTTAGCTCATTTGCCCAATTGTTTAGATGGGCATCCTTAGCTTAGTGTGCACACTAAATACACGCATGTGGAGTAGAATAAGTGAAAAAAAGCTTTACTAAGAAAACAAAATTTACTTTATGATTTAACACTAATCAACCATTGCTAATGTGCTATAAAATGCTACTTAAGGTAGATACTGATTTCCATTATTAAAGTTAATGGTCTTAGTTGCCTCATCTGCCTTATTCCAATATATTAAGTATGCAGACCCCATAATTTAATTATCACCTGTTAATATTGGTTCTAAATTCATTTTTGTGCTTTTAGGCTGAAGCTGCAATGATGAGCCAATTAAAAACCATTATCTGGCTGCTCAAAGCATCACATTTGTAGTTATACTCAAAAGTACACGATTCTACAGGGACTTTCAAGATGGAACATGCTGCCCTAATACCTTTAGGGATTAGCTAAACAAAAGAAAAAAAATTAAAGGAAATTTTAAATATTTTCTCTCCTGCAAGATTTTAATTTTCAAATGTCTTCGTTTGCTGTACATCACAGTTTTCCTTGAAGCTAATTTGCATATCTGTAAAAGTGTAACATGTAGCTGAATTAGAAGAGAGACTCAAATGAGACCCTGGGTTTTCTTTAAATCCCAGAGGAGAAATTTAGTTCAAGAATGTACATAAGGTACTAATTGCAAGGATCGTGTTAGATAGCTACTATTTGAATGAAACTGCTGAACTAATAAAATACAGCACATCATAACCTCAGAGATTTAACAATGAAAAAAAGAGCATTTAATTTATGTAGATGCTCTCAAAGCAACTTGAAAGGACAATAGCCACACATTGTATTGGTTCCATTACATCATTTATTAAAATGAAAGACTCCTTTCCTTTTAGGTTATCAGCTTGCTGCTGACATGGAATTTCAAGTGCAGGTGTTCCAAGTTGATCTCAATTTTTGCTTTTATAATGGCTCATTAAGAAATGTAGATTTGTGAATGTAGACAATGCACCATAGAAGTTGTTACTGGAATAGATGCATTTCACATGGAAGCATATATTTGTCTTTTGTTCCATCAGTCTGTAATGCTGCAATATAAATTTCCCAGCTCTTTATGTGCTGTAGATAGACAGTAATCAAGTGGCAGAATGTTGAAACAAGGCTATTTGGCCTGGAGTAGCTATATTGTACCGCAGAAACACAATGACAGGATTTAAAGTTCCTAAAGGAGTCGGTGGAGTATCTTCCTCTATAGAAAATTCCTCTTTTCTGAAAGGCAGCTGACCTAGAGCTCTTTTAGGGGCCTTGCTTGCCTGTGGTATAATGGGGAAGTATCCCTTTACCTCCCTTAATTTGTTGGGGGATTTAAACTTGACTCTTCCAGAACCAATTCCTCAAGTAAATCAGAAGTCATGCCCTACACCACTGCAGTTTCCAGGCATTTGTATAGAAACGCCCCGTTACTAGCCACTTAAAACTTATAGAAAGTGGAATTACTACTGAACCTACTCAGCCAGGTTTTAAATGAGGTTGGAGCATTTCAAGGGAACAGAAAGCTGCAAAAGAAAAACCTCACAGCAGCTAAAGTTGGCAAGAATTTCCCAGCTGATATGTGTGCATTTTTGGGTGCAGGTTTGCTTTGGTCTGGTTGCCTTTTTGCTTATAATGTTTTCACGATCGTATTATGAGCATGTGTTCTTTTGTCAGTGAGAGCTATTAGGAACAGAGCAGGAACCCTGCTGTGCCTTAAAATTAAAACGGGGAAAAAACCTCAGGCGTGAGAAGAAGAAAAATGAGCACAGATAGGAAATAGATGTAAATTAAGTTATCAGGGTTAAGTAATTTTGACCACAAACAGCAAAATAAATACAGCATATTATTCTTAGAAATTATGCTGCTTCTTTTGAGTTGGCCTAGACAATTGTAAACTGTGTAGTCTATTTTTCTCATTAAAACAGATTAACATTATTTTGCTGTATCTCCGTACGTTCCTTAGATTGTTTTATAAGCTCTGTGAAAAGCAACAGTTCAGCAGAGCTGCTGATCTGTTCGTACCACTTCTCCCCTCACTCTTCAGCTCTGGGAAGGTCAGTATTGCATCGAAGCAGAGGGCAGTTGTGGAGTACATCTGACAGGACATTACATTATTGTGGCAACATTTTTAGAGGATTCAAGGCATATCAGAAAGGGGCAAGATTTCTTTATGTCCACTGTTCACATAATAACTTGGGGGTTTGGTAGTCTTTAAATGTAAAGAAATCCTTTAATGTAAATTATAAACTGTAAAAAAACATTATAAATAAACACTGTTTCATAAAATTTAACGTGTGAAGAAACAGAGTATTTTTTTTTATAAGTAAGCAAAATACCATTAGTATTTTCATCAATCATTGTGTCAAGCAAATGTATTTTATGTCTTTATTACTAAGTTGCTGAGGCAGTTTGGCAAAACTGTAATGATTGTATGGGTAGCACTTGACCTTTCCAATTGCAAAGTAATTTGGATTTTAAGGTGAACCTTTACTACTGTCAGTTCAGAGTTTAATTCTTTGTAGACAGGAATGTATTTGACGTGATCTCATAATTTACTTAATTGAGCAATCTAGCAAAGTATTTTTTTCAATGTAACAATTTGATCTCTATCTAAAAGTAAACCTGGTTCTTCAGAATCACAGCCATCTACACATCACTATGTGTATTAAAAAGTTTTACTATATATAAAGATCTTTTAATACTTGAAGATACTCATATTGGACGCTGGATTGTATACAAAAATAGCTGATATGATTTGTCTCCCTTTTTAAGAGATGCATGCCCTTGGTTCACCTGGTCCTTGAAGGCTTTGTCTATCAAGAAATACATATTCTTTAGCTATATTTTTAATATTTGCTTAGTAATTTAGTATTTTAAAATTATTTTATGTGTTCTGATGAATGGAAACATTACCCTTCTCAGTAAGAAAATCAGAGGCTGTATGTATGCACTTCTGTTTTGGGTAAAGCTCCAAATGTGCCTTCAAAGAGTCTTCTGAAGCTGTACGATGTGACTATCACTCTCTTCAACTACCTGAAGGGAAGTTATAGCCAGGTGGGGGTTGGCCTCTTCTCCCAGGCAACCAACAACAGGACAAGGGGACATGGGCTCAAGCTCTGCCAGGGGAAGTTTAGGTTAGATGT
>JANHFX010011087.1:143715-158385 GCA_027560015.1 Chloroceryle amazona | reverse complement strand
TGTTTCTTTGTACCCTTGCATTTCTCTTGTTTTGTATTTCTGACTTGAGTCCCTCGCTGTTTTGCTTTTCAAACCATCACAGATAATAAAGGGAAAACGAGTACAGTGTGTTACAGTTCTGGTGGACGTCCCAGACCCTAAATCTTGACACAGAGCTATCACAGCATGTCATTATCACTAGAAATTCATATTAAGAATTTCGGAGAAATCTGGTTGCCCTCACTGCATCCATCTTCACTGTTGTTTCTATGCAACCAGGCATCAAATACCACAGAGGAAAACAAATACATTAGTATTGGCCTTATTGATCTGATGAACATTGCTTAGGATGTTTTAAATTGTTGTTGAACCTTACAGCCCTTCCTTCCCCAAAATGTATGTCATTCCTTCTACACTATCATCCTAAGGTCAATTGTCACAGAAGACCTCTTTTCTGTTTAAAACATTACAGACACATTGAACTAACCTGGAATACTGCATCCAGCTCCGGAGCCCTCAGCACAGGAAGGACATGGACCTGATGGAGTGGGTCTAGAGGAGGGCCACAAAGATGATCAGGAGGCTGGAACACCACCTACGAGGACAGGCTGAGGGCGCTGGGATTGTTCAGCCTGGAGAAGACTCGACTCCAGGGAGACCTAATAGTCACCTTCCAGTACCTGAAGGGAGCTTACAAAAAGACTGGAGAGGGCCTGTTTACAAAGGCCTGGAGTGAAAGGATGAGGGGCAATGGTTGAAAATTAGAAAAGAGTGGATTTACATTGGGTGTAAGGAAGAAGTTCTTTACCATGAGGGTAGTAGAACAGGTTGCCCAGGGAGGTGGCTGAGGTTCCATCTCTGGAGACATTCAAGGTGAGGCTTGATGAGGCTCTGAGCAACCTGCTCTAGTTGACGATGTCCCTGCTCTCAGCAGGGGGGTTGGACTAGATGACCTCTAGAGGTCCCTTCCAACACAGATATTTCTATGTTTCTATCCTAGAAGCAAGGTTTGGTTCTTTTTCCTTCTGTAATAAATTACAGCATTGGGGTGCAAGATTCAATGATAGAGTGTAATGAACCCAGTGATTGTCATGATTGTGTCATGGGCTCTTGAAAATTATGCAACAGCTTGAGATGCGTCACAGACTGTTTTCTTCAAAGTTAACAGATAGCATCCAGAAGTGGATTTG
Organism: Chloroceryle amazona; assembly: GCA_027560015.1. Classification (NCBI taxonomy): domain Eukaryota; kingdom Metazoa; phylum Chordata; class Aves; order Coraciiformes; family Cerylidae; genus Chloroceryle; species Chloroceryle amazona. The sequence continues at coordinate 157,216 of JANHFX010011087.1, read as the reverse complement.
GTGAATCAGCAAAATGGTTTCCTAATGTGTCAAATCTACTCTCATTCATAAGAGGGCTCAAAAATGAGCTCCTGTGTCTGACACTGAATGGCAACCAGAACACAAGAATTTTATTATTTCAGTTTTTGAATTTGCTCCATATATAATAATTTCCTACTGTTACTATAATTTATAGGTAATAAATACAGAATTTCCCTTAACACCTAAACATTAGAGAGATTGAAAATGAGTTACACCCCTTGTTGCTGGCAGCGCTTGAAAGGTTTTGGTGAGAAAGCTTTCTTAGCACACCTTTAAATAGTTTTGCTGTTCTCATGTCACCTCCATAAATCACCTTTGGTAGGGTATGTTAGACCTTCTTGGTGATCTTGACCTCACCACTCAAGTCATGATTGGATCCCTACAGACATTGTCCCCTCAAATGAACTCAGAGCATCTGAATTTCAGTTTTCAGACTTGCATCATGGAAACCTCTGTACTTTAATATATTTTAAGCCTCTGGGGACAATGTCTCATCATTGTGAGAGTTGAACAGAATCACAGAATCATAGTCATAGAATCATAGAACCAGGGAATCAGAACTTTAGGCTCATAGAATCATAGGCTCATAGAATCACAGAATCACAGTTCAATCACAAATGCGGAAAAAAAAAAAGGCATCAAAACCACTGCTCAATGCAGTGCCAAACTGATGGTTTGGTTTGGTTTGGTTTGGTTTTGGTTTGGGTTTTTTTGTTTGGTTGGTTGGTTTGGTTTTTTTTGGTTTTGTTTTTGTTTTTGTTTCTGTTTTTGTTTCTGTTTTTGTTTCTGTTTTTTGTTTTGTTTTTATCCTTCTTATGCTCAGTATGACAAGGAGAAATGTGAAGGGAGATTGCACGTTGATGGAATGATTTCACACTGCAGATCCTAGCAGCTGACCCTCTCACTTGGAAGATTGCCCTAGAAAGTCCAAATAAAAGAAAATTTGGGACCTTGAGCTCAGCCAATACATTTTCTTGTGTGAACTGCAGTGCTTCAAGCACCACATATAATGCTCCTCTGCTGCATCCTATGAAGTGCAAGCCCTTGGTTTTCAGTGGGTGGGTAGAATTACCTGCAAGATTTTTCACTAATTTTTGATGTAATTTGATTGCACGGAGCTCTTTGAAAGGGGGATGGCAGAGAGTCAGGTGTCAGTAACAATGGACACCTATTTCTGAAGGCTGCTGCCAGGCTGTTCCCGTGTTCCTCCCATGTCTGCTCTGTGCTAACGGGGCTGGACCTGGTGTGACATGGCACTCAACATGTGTTTTCTGGACAGGTACATGTGCCTTTCCCATAGGAAAAAGTGTGAGAGGGATGTTCATTTAGTAGGACACATCTTTGCATATCCTTTTTTATAAGAAAAAACACTGCCTCTGAGTCTGAAGTTATTAGCCTACTATAAACTTAGAAAATTCTTTAGACAGAAAGAGCTATTCAGGGCCATGTAAATCTAGAAACATCTATGAACTACCTCAACACTTTGGAGTGTTGTGATGTATTTAGAGCAATTTTTAATTCAGTTGAAGGTAGTTATTTTTGAACTCCTGGGCAGGAATGAGTTTCTAGAGGCCTGAGCTCCATTTATTGCAAGCTCTTTAAGGGACTTGTCTGATTTTAGCCTCTGAAAAAACAAAACAAAACAACAACAAAAACAACAAACAAACAAACAAACAAACAAACAAACAAACAAAATAAACCCACCATACATTATTGATGAGTAGGCATTGCAATTCCCTCACCAATGTCTTCTGGTCAAATTAATATAATTGATACACCACAAGCTAGCAATTGCTTTTTCATATTTATGTCACTTCCCGTGTAAGACAAAATGCAACCACTAGAATATGGCTGGACTATATAGTCACATCTATAAAACTGGAAAAGGATTTTAAAAACACCTCCACTTTATTAGCTTCTTACTTCCTATTTGTAAAGCCCACAGCTGTGTACCATGTACAGGTAAGAAATAGAAAAGGCATGAGCAATAGGGAAAGGTCTGTGCTAACATGGCAGACAGCTCAGCCTTGCACTTAGACAATGTAGCCAGGAAGGATGCTAAAGGATCCAAAAAGCTGGCTTGATTTAAAGTGTTGTCTATCATCTGCAAATTGTCAAAACCTGATAAAGCTATAGACCTCCTGTCCTCCTTCCTGCCATGCCTCATTGTCAGTGTGAAGGAGGAACAGAAGAAACTTCTCTGGATTAGCAGTGGCAAAGTCATTGAATTTAATCCAACCAGATAAAAAGTACTCTCCGAGGTACTCTGCATGCAGGGACCCAGCACACTGAATTTGAGTGTTCATGTGCCAGAAGCCTGTCTGCTGAACAAAAGTGATTAATGGAAAAAGTTATCTGATTTGACAATTAGAAGGTAATCGTACTAATTTCACATAGGGAAGCATTGCTGTCATGCTAGCACACCTCCTTCATGGGGCTGAATTGATTCATGTTGTCCAAACTAATGGCCAAGGGTTGTAATCTCCTCAAACTGCAGAACATATTGAAATCTTCAGAAACTATGTAATTAATATTATTCCTAATGCATCACCAGATTTGATTGAGTTAGCCTCTGGTGATTGAGCCAAAAGAAAGAGTGTTTTGACATAAGATTCTTGAAACCTTAAAACTCAGAGTAGAATTTGACATGTGAAAAACAATTAGAGTGTGATTCATTAATCTTGTGCTGAACACTGGATGGCTCACGGCTGGGTGGCATTAAAAATAGAGGGAAAAAATGATCATGCTTTATGGGTTATCATCGTACAAAATGTTGCTACTGATATCAAGCTTTTTTAGATGACTTTAACATTCACATTAAACAATAGAAACTTTTCAGATCCTGGAAAAAAAAAAAAAAAAGTCCTGAAAAAAAAATAGGAAAAAAATCAGTCCAGGAAAAGCTTCTGATTACAAACTGTTGTCTCTTGCTGTTATGGATTTTAGATTCTTATCTTGCTTTCCTTGTGTTACTCTGTGGTATGGATTATGAAGAGAAAATAAAAACTATTTGGAAGAAACAAACTACCTTCAGAAACTCAGATTAACTAGAGCATTGATTTGCTTTCTCTCTCTGTTTCTAGAGGGTATGTGTCAGAAGAAATCATTATCAAAAAGCTAGTCCTGAAAAATTTAACAAGATGGAATATTTTATTCATTCATTTCATAATATTTCACAGGTGTAGAAAACCTGTACTTCCATTCTAGAAAGGGAAGCATTCTTGTCAGGTTGTTTGTTTGCTGTTTTGTTGATGCTGTTTAATTCAAGTATCTTAACATTGTGTATTTTGTTTTGTGAACAAATATTACTATGGTGCATTCAACATTTCATCAGATCAACCTAAACTCCAAATGATGTCACCGTGCTTTGTCATCAGCATCATCAAAATATACTATCAGCTGGAAAATAAATATGTCCTGGTGATAACATGCAGAACAAGAATGGCTTAAAGCATCAAAATTCTCTGACACTGCAAATTCCCTACTAAGTTTTTCAGATTTGCAATAACATCTTGGAATCAACCCAAGGATAGTTTGTTTTGGTGTTATTATACTAAATTCTTTCCTTGTTCAAGGGTTCTTTTTCAGGCTATGTGGTATATAAAGCAGGATTGTACAGAAGAGTGAAAGTGGGAAAACAAAATGATCAATGATGATTAACTTGGTGGAGAAATTCTCAAACATAAACAGAGAATAACCTGCAGTCACTGATTTATTTTGTATGTTAATGAGGTTAAAGGGACAGCTCTCACAGAGAACAAAATTTATGAGTGAAAACCCTTGTGTCTGAAACTGCACAGATCTGGGTAAATTAAACAAAAATATAGTGTTTAGCTGGGTAAAGTCCGGAATTAAAGAAAATAAGAACAGAGAGATGAATAAAGCACATCCTTTAAGGCTATATTGAGAAAAGCAGGAGTAGCTTTGGTCTATATTTGCATACTGCAGAAACCCTACTGCCAAAGTCATAAGAAATCTCCTAGGAAAATGAGCTCAGAATAATAACAACAGTAGCGGAACAAATAACATTCAGAGCACTTATAATATATTTTAAAAAACAAAACCAGGAAAACAAAAAAACAGAATTCCAAAATGCCCAGATAACCGGAGGTTTAATTGGATTACAGATTGGAGTGATAGGATTAGTATCTGCGTGTTCCAGACAGTGTCACTCTATCAACAAGGATCATGTTCCAAAACACGGAATCAGATACAATTTATTCCCAAGTACCTGTTCTGAGCCAAATTCTACTATAATTGCAGTCAGTGGGAATTCTTGTGCAGTGAGAGAGCCAAACTGATTTAAAAAATTATAATCCAGATGGAAGGTATTGGAAAAAGTAGCTGTTTATTAGACAGTCAGCTTTTTAGAAGGATCATAATTTTGTTATTTTTAGCAGGCAGATAAAAGGGTTTTCTTTTGTTCGGCTTTAGCTGGATTTCACTTTCATTTCAGACTACACACAGTTCTTTTGTGGTTAGCAGTTGTTGCTCAGAAATACATCCCAGTATGCTGCACATTGCCTCCACAAGGAATATGACTTGCAAGGAATATGTAAAGCAGAAGAAGTGTGAAACTACTGCTGTGATTCAGACCTGAGCTGGAGTAGGTATGGATTTACTGCAACGATGTCTTGTGTCAGTATAAATTACAGATAAGAAAGAAAAAGCTGCTCTGAACTGAGCTTTAAGGACATCCTACTTATCAGTAATTTATAAAAAATTACAAGATTTGCTAAAGAATAAAAAATTTCATTTCCACTTCTGAAAATAAAAATTGTATTCTTCATTTCTCTATAGGCTTCAGTCTCTAGACTTCTGTTGTTATTGCAGTTCCATGAACTTATCTGTGCAAATGAAAAAAAAAAACAACCCACCTCTCCCAACAACAGCAACAAAATAATAATTTGACTGCACTTAGAGTAGCTCTTGTTATAATATATGTAATTTTTTTGGTCACAGTCTTGACTCTTATTAATACAGGAAAAGTGATTCTTTTCAATAGTAGGGTGAATAAATGCTTACAAGATCACCACATGGCCACAGCAGTTAGAGCTGACCTTTGCTCATCTCATCCAGCAATACAGGTCCATTCCTTGAGTGCTGTGGGAATATGGAAAGATTTCTAAGTTGGCATGTACTTCAGGTATCAGTTAGGAAAAATTATTTCTCTCACCAATCATGGAGTGCTGACATTTCAACCAAGATACTTACACACACCTCTCCCAACATTTCAGTGCAGTGCTGAAAGGAAGATGATATGTTTCTTTTGAAGGTAATTTTGGTTTATTGATAATATGAAGCTCTCGACATCACATAAAAAAATCTCTAAATTAAGGTGTACTTAACATCTGTGACTGTGGTCACACAAAAGTGACCTAACCATATTTTTATCTGTATTTGTTCACACCTCAAGTGATGCCTTGTGATTCAACAATGATTGCACTGAGTTTTATGGGTTATAAGCAGCTATATCTAACAGGGTTCTACTTGCCTTTCAGCATTTTTTACTCTAGCAGGGCACTTTGCTCTAATAGATAGAGACATCTGTGTGATCCACACCCCAAGCCACTGCAATGAGATTTCACCTTAAATCCTGGGTTCACTTTTGGGCTCCTCACTCCAAGAAGGACATTGAGGGGCTGGAGTGTGTCCAGAGAATGGCAACAAAGATTGAGAAGGGTCTAGAGCACAAATCTTGTGAGGAGAAAATAAGCGACCCGGGTTGTTTATCCTGGGAAAAAGGAGGCTCAGGGGAGACCTTCTCACTCTCAACAACTCCCTGACAGGAGATTGGAGCAAAGTGGGGTCTGTCTCTTCTCCCAAGGAAAAGGCCTCAATGGGAGGTTTAGGTTGGACATGAGGAACAATTTCATCCTCACAGAGGTTATCAAGGCCTGTCCCAGGCTGCCCAGGGCAGTGGTAGAGTCCCCATTCCTGGAGGGGTTTCAAAACTGTAGAGATGTGGTGCTGAGGGACACAGTTTAGCAGTGGACTTCCAACCAGAATTATTTTATGATTCTATGATTTTAAATCAGAATTTAGCAACATGCCTATTGAGTGTTTTGTATCAACAGAACTTAAATCCTTTAGTCTATCGGTATCACAGATTTCTAGATATATGTCGTCTTCCTGAAGCTGTTTGAAAGCATTGAAGCTGTTACAGTATTTTCATTAATAATAGGCATGTTGATTTAGTGTGGTTTTTCATTGTTCATTTCTGGTGACACTATTTCACTCAACATTGCTTTTAATGCAAGAAAACGGTTGGTAGGATGCCCATGGTAAATCGTGCATGCACAGGTTATTTTGTTGACACTGATGTTGATGGAGCAGTTCACCATATACTTGAATCAACCCTAGGTCAAACAAGGACTGCACATGCATATTTCATAGCCTAGGAGTTGAAGTTATTTTTTATTTAAGATTAAGTAGTAAATACCATGTAACACCAGAGCGTTTCCTGGAAACACTATATTGAGTTGGCAGGTGGCATGAAGGACTTGTTAGTAGCTGGCGACCTCTGTATTGGGAAGACTGCTTAGCATAAAAGCTGCTGTCCCATCAGCCTAAAATAGATGTTATCTTCACTGTACCATATATCTATTTGGATCTGAAGTTTGTCATTTGGCAGGTGGCTGCCTTAAACCAGTCATTTGGGGGGGGAATTGATGACTGAATGAATCAGCCAATTTTGGGGGATTATGCAGCAGATACATTGCACAGAAATTACGAGGAATTATTGATGCATTTGATGTTTCACCAATGTAGAAATGAATTGATTTTATGTTATTTGTTTGATTTGCTCATTGATTTGTGGTTGTTTGTTTATAACTTTGAGTTGCCAGTGGGTAGGGTATACCATGGGCTAGTTATCTGTCTAGTTAAGAAACTGTGTGCAATTAAAAACTTACATGGTTTAACTCTTTCTTTCCTAGATGGTATTCGCTGAACTTGAGGAGACCTCAGAATAAATAAAAGCAGCTACATAATCCATGATAAATAACGGCTCTCGTAACTATGGCCTGCATTGGAATACATCAGTTTATCTGTGTTCTTTTTTGTACTTTTCCTTCCTTTAAAGATAAACTGGGGTAGAACTGATAAACTGGGGTAGAAGCTGATCAGCTTCTCAGAAAGAAAAGAAAAAATAATAATTTATACTTGTCAGAATGGTGAAAGGGTGAAAGGAAAGAGGGTTTTTTTAAGTCTTCAGGCCTTACAGGTATCCTTTAAACCTGTTGCAACAAAGTGGAGTTAGGTACTTAGGAAAGTTTTACATCTGTCCGCATAAGAATGATATTCATCACATAGGATTTGTTCAAACATAACTGTGCTTCTCTTGAACAATTTGTTTGTTTCCTTAAATTTCCTCCCTCACATTTTCCAAGTGATCTTTAGACATAGTGGAACAGGATGGTGAAGCAGCATTAAGTGTAATCTCAAATGGTTCGTTTCATCCTTTCCCTCAACACTTTGCATTTCTGTACCTTGCTGTGAGTTTCTACCAGAAGTCTCCTGCAGGTCTCAAAGGCTTCTTTCCCGATTGAAACACCACACCTGATTGATCCTTGACATGACGATGACCTGGGCTGCTTTAACAAAGATCATTATCATATCAGAGAATATAGATAACTTCATCATCATTTCAGTTACAAAGCCCTGCAGTTTCTAGCCCACCTAAGAAGTATGTTCTGACAACCTTGACTGAAAGATGGTGAAGTTCACAATTCGAACTTCATCTACAGGCCTTCCTTGTTGTCTCTTTCATGAAATAAACCCAGGAACAAAACAATTAGCTTCATGAAATATGAATTGTCTTCCTTTTTCTGAGCTGTACAAACACTTCTGAGTGTTATTCTTCTATAAGGTACCTTTTCCAAAGCATTTAATGAAGGAAAGTTAGAAGACAATGAAGTAGTAGTTGAATGTTGCTTTTTTTCTGATTCAAAATATACCTTTGTTTTCTTTTTATCTCTAGCTTATGCCCATTTGTCTTTTTGCCTTATTGTTCTAAAATGTGAGTAGTGGTGTGCAACTGTGAAGAGTATAATCATTATTTTTACCTTACTATCACAGAATTTGAGATACATTGTATCAAAGATGCTGCGTAAAAAATAATAAAAAAATAAAATTGAATTGCGGTAAAACTACTAAAAGAATTCATTGCTCTTCAAAGAATTAACAACTATGTTATGTGGTGGAAATATACAATTAAGTGCAAAGAATAAATATTAATGTGCAGGTTTGTAGTAGCTGTTGAATGTGTGGTTATGTGTACTTTGTTTAGTACATTTAATTGCAAGTAGTACTGGTGGTTCATATATGCTCAAGGCTGCTTCAGTGTATGGAAAATCTTTGCACTTTACTATGAGTTGGGCTGGAATAATAATATTCTCTTGTATGCACATGCTTCAGTAATGGATTGGTTGGCAGTAAATTCCTATGCAACCACTATTTTTGTGATGTTATGCTCATGTTTTAATATCTCATATGAAACATTTCAATAACTAGAGAGGGAGAAATGCTGGCACTAATGAAATTTTCAGGAAGGCGATTCTGCAGTAGTTTTCCCTCTAAACTGACTTACACGAATCAATTGGTACATTTAGAGAATTCAAAAGATTTTAGATATAATACTCTATTAATTCTGTTGCTGGAAAAACTGAAATTTTACAGTGTTACTGATATAAAATAAAATAATATAAAAGTTTATTCTTATAAGGCCAAGCTTTCTTTTGCATTATGAGATGCAAAATATTCTCTTTTAATTATTTCACTAGTGTATTTCATGTTATAATTGATAGGAATTATCTAATGACCTCATCCTGCAAAGTACTAATCAACATCAGCTTCTCATGAAGCCATTGGCCTCTGAGTTCTCCTGTCAGGAGAGGTGAAAAGTTTATTTTTTTCCAGAAAGTAACATAAAGCCTTGCAGTATTTTGAGTTTTGCAACTGCTGTTGAAGAGGATTGAAGATTTAGGTGCTAAAGGACAGACAGATGAAATATCCAATAGTTGTGATCAATAAGGAGATCCAGCCCTGGCCTCACAGCATGTGTGTTCCTCCCCAGAGCTGCTGGTTGATACCTGTCTTTAGCAAACAGCTTTGAGCCTTCCAGTGCTACACTGTTTCATGACTGAAAAGTACTGTCTCTCCACCCAGTGGAGTCCAGGTGAAAAGCTAATAGTACTAGTGGCACAAGAAGCTGGGAAAAAAAATAACAAAAGGCAGCATGAGAAAATTACCCTTACTGTCCACCTGTCAGCAGGGAAGGTTTAGGTTGGACATTGGGAAAAATGTGTCCCCCAAAAGGGTTGTTAAGACCTGTCCCAGGCTACCCAGGGTAGCAGTGGAGTCCCCATCCCTGGAGGGGTTTCAAAGCCATGGAGATGTGGTGCTGAGGTATGTGGTTTACTGGTGACCTGGCAGGATGGATTAATGGTTGGATTTGATGATCTTAAAGGTCTCTTCCAACCAAACTGATTCTACAATTCTATGGTTCTCTTTACAGACCTGTTATCCACATTTAACCTACCACAGCTCAGCATCTAACTTGAGATAGAAAGTGATGAAGAATATCAGCACAATATTATGAATAGGTTACAGATGGAGATTTAAACTGTAATTGAAAGTTTCATGTCTAGTCCTTCATTGTATTAATTTTCAGTTCTTGTTGCACTCCTGGAATACAGAAGGACAGTAATAGACTATGAATTCTTCCCTTGATTTGTGTGTACTCATTAACTGTGTTATAAGATCTTGAGGACTAACTATCTTTATCAGCCATTCATTTTAGGGAGCTTAATTCTCCAAAGTCTGCTATCAATTCCTAGACACCCTATGTCAGGTCTCTCAGACTGACATAATAGTTTCCTTTTGCCTTTCTGCACAGCTTTGAAATTGCCCAGCCTGAATTCAGAGTATTGCTTAATCAAGGGCTGAATCAATCTGGACAAACGGATTAATTACCAAGTTGCCCTATGCTTAAACATTGCAGGTAGATACTATATAAGCTTTGCCAGATTAGAATATGGTCAGTTGAGTGCCTGATAACTTTCAGTTTATTGGCAAAGTAAGCTTCTCAGTGTATCTTCAAATGATGTCTAGAGAAGGACATTCAAACCATATTCAAATGTAAACAAGATAAATTCAGAGGTGTACCTTGTTTTAGTACACCTATTTGTAGTGAAACCTGGTCATGTGTATTTAAAATGTGAGGATGGGCTTTTTCATGGAAAGCAGAATATCTTGACTTTTCTTGCAATTTTTTTGTGCATAATAAATGATTTCTGCTTTACATTTGTTTGAACTTTGTATCTTAAAGCTTCTTGAAAAAGAAGCCATTGTACTTCATTTCTTTTATGGGAAAGAATTTTGAAGAAGACAGATGTCCACTGATGCTGCCAATGGGACAATCCTGACCTTCATAAAAAAGTTTATAGTAAGATATGTACCCATCACAGTGGTCTCCAAGAGGAATATGGTTGGGGAGAAACAATTAATTATGGGGCTTGTTAATGAAATGAATATTCATGTCAGGTAGTCTTAAGAAATTTACTAGATTCAGAAATTTACTATTTTGGAGGGGTATGGGGTGTGTTAGTAAATATTTCCTCTATTTCAAATAATTAAATACAGCAAACCAAAATTCAGAATTTAACTATGCATTGTGAAGAAACAGTACTGCAAGTTTGAAAAGTCCTTTCTTTAATACTAAACTCAATTCTTATACCATCCTCCTGGCATCATTGTCATATTTATTTTTTTTTCTATGAAGAATGGGTAATAAGAAAACAGTACATTTTTGGGGGGAGTGCTAGTCTCCCATAGTTACTGGTTTTGAACTTTAGAAGAAATAAGTAACAGCTAATACTAAGTTAACATTTAATAACCCTATGAATATCAAGAACTTTAAGATCTACTCATGCATATTAACATTGCTAAGGACTGAATGTTGATGGATTCATCATGAAAAGATAAATCCTGAGAAAATACCTTCTCCATTCCAAATGTGCCTTAAAATGATTTTATGATAGTTTGCCTGTGAGGGCTAGTGTTCTTCTACTCTATAGTAACCGGAGGAAAAAAAAAAGCCAAACAAACCAAAAAAACCCTCTGTTTATTCTGCCAAAAGGGGCAGAACAAGGGAGCAAAGGGGTCTTCCATATTTTGGCAAAGGGTGATGGTTTTAATCTAAAAGAGGGGACATTTAGATGGGAGAGAAGGAAGAAACTGTTGATGCTGAGGGTGGTGAGACCCTGGCCTGGGTTGCCCAGAGAGGTGGTCGATGCCCCATTCCTGGAACCCTTCCAGGGGCTCTGAACAACCTGATTTAGTTGCAGATGTCCCTGCTCAGTACAGGGAGGTTGGGCTAGATGGCCTTGAAAGGTACCTTCTAACTTAAGCTGTTCTATGATTCTATGACAACACCTTTCTATACTTTCAGATATACAGTGTTCATCTGAAATTAATTCTAACTCAGTTTTGGGGGGAATTCCAAATTTTATTGTCAGCTACAATAATCTTGTATGACTTGTCACTGTCTAGCTATCCATCCTTATTCTCAAAGCTTTCTGTAAGGCAGTATTACAGCAAGAAACTGCATGGACATCTATCACCATAAGATTACATTATTATTATTACTATTATTATTATTATTTTTATTTACAATGATATTTTAAAACAGGTAGATATTATCATTTCAGTGATTTTAATGTAATCTTTTTCTGGGTAATGGAAATTAATACAGTTGGACTTTGCCCAAGAATCAAAACATACCACTTCCTGAATTTGGTGATTTAAAAAAAAAAAAAATCTCATTTTCAGGCCTCTGAATAGAGCAGTTCTGTGAGTCTACATAGGCTGTATGCTTTAGCACACAGGGTTTACAGGAAGGATCTACAATTTAGAAAGGACAGATGAGTAACACTGATGCATTTCCAGAGGTTACTACTGAAGTTAATATCAGTGCAGCAATAATTACCCTCGGGATTTTGTGTGGCCTTTCTGAAGTGTAAAAATTAGTGGTGCTTAATCATGAAAAGAGGTGAAGCTCCTTTCTGGCAAATTAACTTGTTGCCAGACAATAGGAAACTGTTTGTATTTCCTGGTCAGTTACAGACTTCCTTAGGTAATTGAGATCCTTATCAAATGTCATAAGTCTTCAACCAAAGCTACCTTGGTGTGCTTTGGAAAGGAAAAATGGAATATGTCGCTTCTAAATTTACTCTCTGCTCTGAGATGAATTGTCTCTGATATGAAACTCAGGACATTAAGCATGTGTTCAGAGACTGTATTCAGAAAGCAATCGAGACAGTAATTTGTGGAGATATCTCTGAAGGTATTTCCTCATTTTTCAGCTGTGATTAATAATCAGATACAATGCTGAGCTTCTTAAAAAGTGGGATGAAAAATGGTATAGAAGATATTATTATAATAATATTATAAAAATATGCCTGCCCTAGGATGTCTATGTTCAGCTCAGGCCTCTCCATCTCAAAACTACCCAAGAGATGTAAAAGACATTTAGAGATGTGAATCAGAGCTCTGCTTGACACACAGAGGTGGCATGATATCAGCTGACTGACAAAGTTATCATCTCTATCTGTCCGTGGCACCAGTGGTGCATGGACAGCTCAGATGTTCATGAATCAGCTGTTTCGCAACACAGCAGCAGTTCAAAGCAAACCATTAGCTTTGCCAACCTGTAACTTCTCTGCTTGTCAGTCAGATCATTCAGACTGATTAGGAGCATATGGAACTCCCGTGTGGAGCAAGATTGAAAAGATCAAGACTCCTTGCTTGATACAGAGTGGCACAAGTGACAAAGGAAAGAGAACATGGCACAAATATGCATGGTGGTGAGGACAGAGAGATGGCGTTGTGGATGATACCTCTTTTGACCAAAGGAAAACTGAGGATGGCCTGATGACATGGAAAGGTGGCTGTTGCAGAGAGAGGGAATGAAACCACCTTGCCCTACAAAAGCAAGCACAGAAGATGATTCATGAAGTGGCAGAACTTGTTGCCATCAGTATTCTGGGGGTCCGGGGAGATTGAGAAGATTAGAAATATACATAGAAAACAACAAAAATAGCCTCAGTGATTAAGTTAACAAGTTAATGAGCTATTTGATTAAGCTAATTGCTGTAAAGATTTTAAATAGATCTATAGATTAGATATATAGACATCAATATAGATATCAATTGGAGAGAGAAAGAGTGTCTTGGAAGAGGTGTGTCTTTGCTTTCAGAATACAAGAAAATGATCATTCCCTATAAGAAAGGAAGAAGTTTTCCACTCCTACAGAGTTCAGTTCTTCCACCTGTGACATTCAGGATGTCTAGTGCTTGTCTCAAACAATCCAAGAGATAAGTGCTGTACTTAGGCACTCAGTCTATCTGTTGTCTGTCTTGAGACATCTAAGAGTTAAAGAAGATTTGTGGACGGACTAAAGAGATGTCTCAGCAACTCA
>JANHFX010011087.1:110641-143615 GCA_027560015.1 Chloroceryle amazona | reverse complement strand
CTATCTCGGAGGAGCATGGAGAAGATAGAAGGAGTTTCTGACCTGTACAGGGAGGAAAGCGGGGGTGCAGTGGGCAAGATCCGTATAAAAATCCGGGACGCTGTGAAGAAGAGGAAGAAGAAGCACTTCCCCACCGACGACACCGCTGGACCGTGGTGGTAACTATCCTACCGCTTGCTGTCCTCTGCATTCCTGCTTTCTCCTTTTCTTTCTGTCTCGGTTTTCTTCCCTGCCCTATCCGCTCTGGGGACTTTGTTGAGTTACTCCAATAAAAGTTTGACGGCGCGTGACATCTGACCTCGTTCGCGTCTTAATTTCCCCATTCGGGATCACCTTCGATCTGTCGGAATTCAACTGCAGGGACAAATTAAAGCTGCTAGCCCACTTGCGTGACGGGAAGAGATAGCGATTCCAATTCAGGATTGTCGAACCCAAAGGTCAAAAACATGGACCTGGGGAGAGATCGCCCAGGAGTTGATTAATTATGGCCGTAAATATGGGCCAACTAATCCCTCTCCTCATCGATCAGAAACTAAAGCAGTCCGATGGGCCAGTCTGTCCCCTCGTGATAGACCCTCAGGAAAGATTTAGGCGTCCCCCACCTAACCTTATTGCCCCGACGGCAAGGAGAGACCTTTAGCATCTTGGCTGGCAAAAGGGGATTCCGCGTGAATTAATTGATGGAACCCCCACAGATGTGTTGAAAATAATAGTGACTGCTTGGCCAGATAAACCACCCGTTTCCGCGGTGCGTGAGAAATCTGCCCGTGAAGAAACAGCAGCCAGTGCCCCCCCCACTCATAGATTTGCAGGACCCCATTCTGACTATGAAAGTTGAACCGGGAAAATAGATGCCTCACTCCCCGTAGGTGTGTGTGTTTGGGGGGATGGATGTATATTAGACAACTCACCAGGAATGTTGACGCAGCTGTGTTGTTAACAACTACTGTGGGCCCTCGTAAACTGCCCATTACCTTTTTAGTAGACACCGAAGCTGAAATTTCTGCTCTCACAGAAAGGGACGCAAATAGTTGCGGTGTAAAACCTTCCAAGAAACCCCTGCGAATAATGAGGGAGTGCCGTGGGAACCTCACAAATCGTAACCCCCGCGTTTGATAAAATCCTATTGCCAGGAGAGGATGATTTCACCTCTGTGAGAGTGGCGATTGGTGAATTTCCCTTAAGTCTGCTGGGCATTTGCAGGGGAGAACATGGACCGCCGATCAGGGGAAACAGGGGGCGTTTGGTGTCTTTAACACGCGGGTTCGCCTGTTACAACCCGCGCCGCCCCTTCCCCCATCCAAAATAACTAACGTGAAGCCATAGGCATTGCCCCTGGGCGCCAGAGCAGGAATCGACAGGGCAGGTGATCGTAGATCTAAAGCAAAAAGGAGTGGTTTTCCCCAGTCATTCCCCTTTTAACTCCCCGGTCTGGCCAGTAAAGAAACCAAACAGGACATGGGGGCTCACAACAGACTATCGCAGGCTAAATGCAGACACCGCCACTCTAACTGCTGCCGTGCCAAACATTGCTGAACTCATTGCCCTGATACAAGAGCAGGCACACCCTATCATGGCTGCTATCGATGCCAAAGATATGTTTTTCATGGTCCCATTGCAGGTAGAAGACGGAGATCAATTTGCTTTTGTATGGGAAGGACAACAATGTACCTTCACGTGCCTTCCCCAAGGGTACAAACACTATCCCACTTTAGCGCATCATGTTCTAACACAGGAACTCGAGCTGATTCCCAGAGAGGACGGGGTGAAAGTGTATCAATATATTGATGATGTGCTAATTGCTGGGGATCGAGTGGAAGCTGTGAGAACCACCCATGAGTGCATAATCTCTCACTTGGAGAATATAGATTTGCAAATTCCACCAGAAAAAGTACAGCTGCCCTCTCAGGAAGTAAAGTTTTTGGGCATCTGGTGGAGAGGAGGTAAAACTTGTATTCCCACAGAAGCCCTGACTACTCTGGAACAGATTACAAAACCAGAATCGAAAAAGGAGCTACAACATGTTTTGGGGTTACTGGTGTTTTGGCGAAAGCATATACCCGATCTTTCTATCACAGCAAGACACCTATATGATTTACTGCGGAAGGGGTCACAGTGGCAACGGACTGAAGTACATGATGAAGCTCTAAAATTGTTAATTTTTGAAGCTACGGCACACCAAGCATGGGTCCAATTCACCCTTCCGACCCAGTTCACATTGAGTGGGGTTTTGCATCAAGTGGCATCGTCTGTGCACTTGTGGCAAAAAGGGCCACAAGGACCGGTTCCGCCAATTGGTTTCTACTCTAGCAGCTTTAAAGATGCTGAGAAGAGATATACCCCTTGGGAGAAGAGTTTGTTTGTGGTGAACATAGCACTGTGAAAAGACGAAAGAACAATTCGTCAGCAACCACTGGTTGCTGGTACTTAGAGGACCATTTAAAGTACTTAAATAAGTATTGTCGGGGACCCCATCCCCTGACGGGATGGCCCAGCGAGCATCTGTAAGGAAACGGTACGCCCAAATTGAGCACTATTGCGCAATTTTTAAAGTGACCGAAGGGACTTTCCTTCACTACAACTAAAAAGCTTGTAGGTGTTGATTAAAAAGAAGCACAGCAAGGAGCTAATGGAGGAGAAGGAGCTTTCTGAACGGGAAAATATTAGTTGTAACTAAACTGTTTTGAGAAGTAGCTAGACGTCAAGAGAAAACATGAAGGAAAAGGAAGAACCAAGACTCTATCCCAGGTTAACCCCATCTCACCCAGTTTCAAGGGCCATTCCCAAGCATGTTGGAAAGGCTTGTGCTTAATGTTAGACTAGAATTCAATCTTGTACAGGAAAAAGTAACCCAAATTCACTGAAAAGGTTACTTGCATTAGGATTTCAGTCTGGATAGATGGTAAATTCCTCATCCTTCTAAACCTTCTGTACTCTGGGCAAGTTCTGGATGGAGTCTTACCAATGAGGGTACAGCATGAAGGGAACAAAATCTGCCCCTGAAGGAGTATTAACAGGGAGATAGTTTCCTACTGTAGTACAAAAGGAACCAGATTTTAACTCACAGAAAATACTTAAGTGGTGGCCCTGCAGAGAACGTGATTTGTGTCATGGAATTTATATATTAACGGTTGCTACCAATTTGTTACATTAAATTTTAACACTGTGTTACTGGCACATTGCTTACCAATCTGTTAACAGTTTGTTACATCCAATTTACAGACCACATTGCTCAAGTTCTCTATCAGTTTGTTGCATTGCTGCCTGTGCAGTTTATGTGGCTCAAAGGAATACACCTTATATGCAAAGCCAGTAATTTATTGTTAGCTTAATTAAAGTCATAAGGTCTAATCAAAAACGTAAGTATTAGTTCTTTAGCAATGAAGCTAACTCTGAAAGTTCACATTATCCATGGTTAAAGCTGGTAGATTTCTTCTTTAGGCCTTTCTCTGATGTCATTCTTGTCTTTTTAGTGCCCCTTTGACTCCTGAGGTTGATGATTTTAATGGGGAACAGGGTAGCTATGGCCAGTTGCCAGTATCCAATCTTCTAGAAGCTACCTCAGCTCCAAGTTGGTCCCACCTCTGGCAGAGTCAATCAGTGATGGTGGAGACACCTCCTTCATAACGTATTTAGGAAGAGAAAAATGTCTGGGGAATTTCTTTTGTTTTGGAGAGGAGCGAGAGGAGTGAGATGCGAGAGAGACAATGCTGCAGACACCAAGGTCAGTGAAGAAGAAGGGGGGAGGTGCTCCAGGTGCTGCAGCAGTTTCCCCTGCTGCCAGTGGTAAGACATCAGGCTGACCATCTGCAGCTCATGGAGATTAAAGGTGGAGTGGATGTCTGCCTGAAGTGTGTAGAGGATCCCATGCTAGAGCAGGTGGCTGCACCCAAAAAAGGCTGTAACTCTGGTGGAAGCTTGTACTGGAGCAGTGTGTTCCTGAATGATTACACTCTGGAAGAAACCCAGGATGGAGCAGTTTGTGAAGAGTTGCTGTCTTGTGGGAAATACTTGTATTGGAGAAGCTCATGGAGGGCTGTCTCCAATGGGAAAGATGCGGAAAGAAGGAAAGAGTACAAGGAACACTCCCCGTGAGGACTAGGGAGCAGAAGAGACTATGTGTGATGAACTGCCCGCAACCCCCATTCCCTGTCCCCTTGTATTACTGGGGGGAGGAGACAGAGAAACTGGAATCAGAGCTGAGCCCAGGAAGAATGAAGGGGTGTGGAGAAGGTGTTTTAATATCTGTTTTTATTTCTCACTGTCCTGCTCCGACTCAATTGGTAAATTGATGGTGATTTTGTTGTTTAAATAAAATTAATGTTGTTCCCCAAGTTGAGTCTGACTTTTACCTGTGAACATAACCGGTGAGTGAGCCCTCTCCTCTAGAGCCTCTTTTGACCACAGTCAGATCCAGGGTAGAGATGACATTTGGTTGCAAAACATTCTTTCAGAGAAATAGGAGGAGGGAGGAGTCTACAGAACTGCTCTAGGAAAATTTTATCCTTAATATGTTATGAGTTGGTAATTTTTTTTCTGAAAAAAATTCCCAAAACACTTGCTAAACCACAAATTGAAGTAATGTCAAATAATCATAGCTTGTTTTTGTTGTTGTTGTTGTTTTTTTTTTTTTTCTCCCCCTTTTGTTTTTCTGGATTGACAATGCAATTTCTGGTTATATTACCCTTATATTGACTTTTTTTTTTTTTTTTTCCTCCCCCTTAAAATCTATTCACAATGTAATTTGTGAATAATAACTAATTATTATGAAAAAAAGAGTTGTCCTGGGTATCTAGGAAAGTGGAGAAGAAGAACAAGATTTCCCAGAGAGGTGGTGGAAGCCCCATCCTTGGAGATTTTTAAGACCAGGCTGGATGGGGCTCTGAGCAACCTGATCTAGTGGGAGGTGTCCCTGACATTGGCAGGGAGGTTGGAACTAGATGGTCTTTAAGGTCCCTTCCAACCCTGACAATTCTATGATTGTATGAGATAAGGGAAAAACAATTAAGTCCTTTGAATTTTCACCTTTTTTTTTGTCATTCATGCATAAGCTGTTAGGTTTCTTGTGGGTGTGTTTGTGCCTTGCCTTTGAATGCCAAGAAAACTTTTTGGCCTCCTTGCCTTACTTAGACATTCTCAGATTGTGAAAAGCTGTCTTTATGACAATACTTCACTTTATGGCAATAAGATCATTACATTTTGATGTTACTGCACTGAAATTAGAAGCTGTCATGAAGTGTAGAAAATGCTACCAAAGCAGCATAAAAAGGTCATAAAAATCTGTCTTAATAGACAGTTTACTGGAAACTTGAGGAGTGGGAGAAGCAACAGAAGACAGAAAAGTTAGGTGTGAATATTGTATTTTCTTGTTATGTTCGAGGATACTGAAAAGCTGCAGGTTTACAACACAACAAATTGAGAATAGATGCAGTGTTATGGATATGGATACATTGTTTTCTTCCCCTTTTTTTTTTTTTTGTTTTGTTGTTGTTGTTGTTTTGTTGTTGTTGGTTTTGATCAATGTTGTTATCAGACTGGAGATATAACTTACTTGTTCTACAGCAATTTTTATCTTGGAAAATAGTATGACTAGAAGGAGGAAGGGAATTATATTATTCAACTATACTAAGCATTAGAGTCTGCTTCAGTGTATTCATTTTGTTTGATATTTAGAGAACACTTTCATGAAGGACTTAAACAGATTTTGATAAAAATTGATCTCTATCTTCAGTATCATATTAAAAAACATGAAGCAAACGGTATTGAGGATTGAAAATTTGGTTTCTTTCTCCATGTTTATTGATCCTCCTACATTTCTTCCTTATTTGCTCTTGTCTCATATAATTCTGTGAGGTAGTTCTGGAAACATTTCTGTTTAACTCCAAACTGTGAGCAGGCACTGTATGGCTTGCTCAGCTGACACTCCTATCTAAATAATTAAAGTGGCTGTCCGTTCAAGATTTGCTGCCTTATGACACATTTCCCAATCATGACAGTCAGTCATTTCTGAGGTCAGCTCAACCTTTCCTACATTTACTTTTCTGTAAATTAACATCTGGCCATAAAAAAAGAAGTATTGCTATCATAACTAAGCTGAAATACTTTAATATGCTATTGAAAGTATCACAAACCAATATAAAAAGAAGTTTCCAGGAAAATAGATTTTTTCCACAGCTTTTTATCCCAAATCAGTAACTTTTTTTTTTTCTTTTTTTTTTTCTTTTTTTTTTTTTTAATTTATTGGTGCTGATTTAGCAATGATGAAAAGACAGGGCAGTGGTGACTGACTTTTGATGTGGTCATGAGCTTTTTTCCAGTTGCAACAAAACAAATATTTTTGGACTTGAAAATTGAAAACTAGTTTAACTGCTACAAAAATTAAGTTAAATTTAGTTTGAGGAAGTTCTTAAATCAGACATCTTTAGATGAAGTTGTTTTGGGGCAAAAAGCTAATTACAAACATTGGTTTTGGTGTTACCATCTTCCTTTTTGTTTTCTGAGATTTTGGTCAAAATGGAAATTAAAAATGTTCCTCCTCCCAGAGGAGTGAAAGTAGAGAAAACACTTTCCTTTCTTTTTGTAGCTCTGCAATGAGATTCTCAACTTTTAAAAATTCTTTTGCTCTTCCTGTAATTTAGTTGTTTAGCAATGATATGCATTGAAATGGCCACATTCATCCCTGCTGCTGCCCTCTATTTGCCTCATGCTCACCTGGCCTCCTGAGGACTCCTCTGGCATCAGGGCAGCCCTTCCTACTTTTATCTATGAGAGAAGAGACACGACCATCCTCCTCTTCTTTAACAGCTGCAATAGTTTAAGGACCAGAATGAAACTATGGATGTCCCTCTAATCCCAGCCTCCCTTCATTGGACAGGATCCTTTTCCTAATGACATATCTGCTGAATGTAAAATAGCAGCAATCTCCAGCAGTTTTTGCACTAGTATATATTTAATAAAGTATGGAGAAAGTAAATTAACCTTGTCTAAACATACCACTTGCCACTTGACACCCCTCAGTCTGGAATGTTTTCATCCAATTGTTCATAAAAGAGAAGAAGTGAAATGAGATGTCAGGATGGTTCCTGCTGAGGAGTTCTAGCTGCATTACTAAAAAGGTGAATGAGTGTGAAAATGGACTTGAGACAATATTGGAAGCAAAATGAAACCTAAACCACCAAAAAACTCACGTGTGTGTGTGTGTTGCATAGCATCATCTTGTAACCTCCAAATCTTTAAAATACTTGTTGAAGTTCCCTTTCTGAAATGCTTTCAATCTCATATATGAATAAAGAAGTTTTCTTTGTAGTGGATTCTTTCTTCAAACTCTTACAGTGGACCAGACCCTTATAAATCCCCAGGCATTCCAAGTGCTGATAACCACTTAGATAAAATCCTTTTGCATAATCTACCTACCTGCTCCTTAATTGCTTCAAACTACAGCCATCAAATTCCTTCCTATAGCCTAAATGATTTTTGTCAATGCCTTCGCTGAAGGTTGCCCTCCAGAAGGTCAGGCATTATGTTATGAATCGATCATTGCTGCTCTTTCGACTCATTAGCCTCAATTTCCTTCACTACAAGGAAAAAAGCTTGTAGGTGTTGATCAAAAAGCAGCACAGCAAGGAGATAATGGAGGAGGAGGAGCTTTCTGAATGAAGAAGTATTAGTTCTAACTAAACTGTTTTGAGAAATGTGTTGAACACCACCACAAATACTTTCATCAGACCACATCAGTTTCATTATTTGTCTTCTTCTGGAGGTGTCTTAGACATGACAGATGGAAATTAAGAGTGAAAATGGGCAAAAAATGCCCAGTATTTCAGTGTGCATAGACAATGCCATGGACAAGACAGGAAAAGATTCAGTGAGAAGGCTTGGCAGAAGAAAGTTAGTTTGATTTTAAATGCATTTTCCTCTGTTTCCATGTATTTCCTTCTGCTTCTAAACTAAAATATAATGAATGGAAGTACAGGAAGTTCCACCTCAACATGAGGAAGAACTTCTTTACTGTAAGGGTCACAGAGCACTGGAAGAGACTCCCTAGAGAGGCTGTGGAGTCTCCTT
Organism: Chloroceryle amazona; assembly: GCA_027560015.1. NCBI lineage: Eukaryota > Metazoa > Chordata > Aves > Coraciiformes > Cerylidae > Chloroceryle > Chloroceryle amazona. The sequence continues at coordinate 135,551 of JANHFX010011087.1, read as the reverse complement.
CTCTGGAGACTTTCAAGACCTGTCTGGATACATTTCTGCATGATCTGCTCTAGTTTTGTCCTGCTCTGGCAGGAGGGTTGGACTCAATGATCTTCAGAGGTCCTTTCAAACCCCTAACATTCTGTGTTTGTGTGAATGTTATATAATTTGCCTTTTGTTTCTGCTTCTCCATTGATAAAATAGAGATACTGATCATTATGCTTTGCAAATCTCTTGCAATCTACTACTAATAAACATCTACACACATATATGTATGATGATAGGTGCATGCATTATGATTATAAATGAGCATGTCTGTGGACTGAAGTTCTGCACTTAATGCACTTTCAGTTTATTTCCTTCAATTATTTAAGCATGATATGACATGAAAGAATCAGTGAATTGATGGGGTCCACTGTGAGCCCAAACTTACAAAAAATTAATTACCAAATACTTCTGTGAATACATTATTTGAGTAACTCAACAATAATGTGACATTTTAGTAAAACTGCCATTCAGTTCAGGATTTTCCCCTCCAGAAATTGATTTAAAATTGTGCAACTGATATAACGCTTCCATGATGAAATGAATATTCCTACCCTTTTTTAATAACACTATCCCTGCATATTGAGGTGCTGGTTGCAATCCAGGATATTAGTTCAAGAGAAGATGTAAAATAAGTGTAGTTTTTTTCTCAGCATGATTTTTAAAGCTGCTCTGAATTGGGGCATGGAGTGCTCCTTTATCATCCTGTGAAATTCTTTTTTAAGCAGGTGCAAACTGCCCTGCTTTATTCTGGTGTTGTTCACATCACTTTGAACAGATGTCAGTGCTTTCCCAGGGTGCCATGCATGAGAGCCTCACATATGTTACATGTCAGTTGTTGCAGTGCAAACCTCTGATAAGAGCATTTCTACTGTACTCTGATACTACTGGATAATATTTCAATGCATCTGTGTTGTAAATTCTGACCTTATAAATAACAACTGCAGCACAATAATCCTGTTCTGATTTTCCAGTCCAGAAGAAAAAAGCCAAGCTTCCCAACTTCCTATATTGTTTATATAGAGCTTTGATCCCTGCTAAACTACTTTTCAGAGTACTGAATACACCTTTGATATCATACCAATTATTCCTTACTACTATTTACTTGCCTTCAAGGCTACCGGAAGAATTCAACCTCAATCTGATCTAAAATTCATACACATTATGGCTCACTATCCAAAATTCCTCTCACATTTTGATGTGCTCTCTGTTGCTGAAGTGCAATGGGGACAGTTCTGTGTCCCTCTAAGCCAGTTCTGCATTGTCTGTTCTGGAAAAGATGGGTTTCTTATCAACCCTTAGAACAACAACGTCTGCACACCTTCTAGTTTAGTATTAAATGGTGTGACTAGCATCTGTCACATGTTACTCATATCCTCTTCATTATCCACGGTAGCAGTACATTTTGGAAGATTGTTAGCTGCAGTAAACATATTTTCTGTGTTCTCTTGGTATCTAATTTTCACTCATAAACTCTCAATTTACATTGCTCTTTTCCATAGAGTGGTCTGTGCAATCAATCCATTTCTTTTTATGTAAAGGGTAACCCTCCCATCTTTCCTTCTTCAGGCACTTCTATAATCTTTAGAATTTTCCCTTAGATGTAGGAAAATCTCCCAGGCTGCCTTAAAGGAGCCATGGAAACAAGTTCCTTTTCCTCAATAATTGTGTTGAATTCACTGCATGGCTAGTATTTCTTTCAGACACAAGTTTCAAACCAAAGGTGTTTTGATATCTCATAAGCACCGGTTATGTTGGTCTTCACACTGAATTAGAAGATAGAAACAATAAATCAAAATACATAATAATGGTAACCACAACAACAGCCATCTGTTAATCTTTCTTTGTTTAGCCCAGATATCAACACAGATCTGCAGCCTCTTTACTGCCTTAAAAAAACTGATTTATACCTTGGAACACAGCTGAAATCACTGTTTTGGCACTAGCTCTTAAATCTGCCTTGTTATCTGTGATTCTGTGATCTCCACAGAAGAGTGAACCAGCATATTTCTGTTATAACCGGGATTGTGATGATACCCATCTCCTTTCTAGGCACTATCCATTGATGATCCTCAGCTGTCAGAAAACAATAGAGCTCCTGGAAACATAAAATGAACATCAGTAGCTAATTAGTAAGTGAGGGAATAAATAAATAATCCAATAGTAATTATGTAAGCAACTTCTTACAGCAGAATTCCTTAAAGCAGGGCTCTTAGCTATTTTCTTTTTTTTCTGGCGTCTTTTCCTTTGACTATTGCAAGGCTACATATCATAAGTGTTTTGTGGCTGTGCTCCTTATAGCCACATCTATTGATAAGAACTCCAAAAGAATTATTTCATTTGGAAAATCGAATGAAAATATGGAGGGTAGTGCCCCAGGGGTCCTGGTCATGGTGTTGTAGAAGGCAAGGCTGTAATGTGTTCCTGTGGTTTGATTCTCATTATTCTTCATTATTCTTGAAAAATTTTCATGTTGGTTGTGTTCGTAGATTTAATCTCTAGAACCTGTGGCTAAAGTTTTCACTGATGTTTGGTAAATGAGGTTTTTACAACTCTCTGTCCTGCACCTTTTTTTTTCTTCAGAGGTACTTTTTCTACTAATTCTCATATCTCAGTCATGTTCTACTTATATATATGTATGCATTCGGGTGCAAATTTACCTTTTTACTCTGTAGAACTCTATTTCATCACAATGTATGCTCTTAGCATTCTTTCATATTTCAAATTTTGCTGTTTCCGTCAAGCTTTTTCAGAGCATAGTGTTATCTCCACCACCCCTTTGTGTCTCAATTAATTGCTGTATCTATCTGAGCATGTAACATCCCTTAAGAATCCTTTCAAAATAAGCAGCTCCAAAGAGAAGGACCTGGGAGTTCTGTTGGACAACTAGTTCACCATAAGCCAGTAATGCGCTCTTGTAGACAAGAAGACAAATGGTATCCTGGGGTGCATTCAGAAAGGTGTGTCCAGCAGGTCTATTCTACTACAGTGAGGCTACATTTGGAGTACTGTGGCCAGTTCTGGCCTCCCCAGTTCAACAGAGGCAAGGAACTACTACTGGAGAAGAGTCAGTGGAGGTTACAAAGTGCTAAGGGGACTGGAGCATCTCTGTGTTGGGGAAAGCTATTTAGCCTGAGAGATCTGAGAGGCAATCTGATCAATGCTGATGAATAGGTAGTGGACTCACAGGAGTCAGGAGGATAGGGTCAGACTATCTTCAAACCTTTTTCTTCTAATAACAGGAAAAGGGACGATGGGCACAAACTGATTCTAACAGGAGGTACCATCTGAACAGAAGTAAAAAATTCTTTCCTGTGAGGTTGGCAGACCCTGGCCCAGGCTGCCCAGAGAGGTTGAGGAGTTTCCTTCTCTGGAGAGATTCTAAACCCACCCGGACAATGTGGTCCTAGGCTCTCTGCTCTGGGTGACCCTGCTGGACCAGGGGATTCAACAAGATGATCTCCAGATCACATGCTGTGATTCTGTGATTCACTGAACAATGTTTAATTGAAAAGAACTTCCCTTTCCATGGGACTTTTTCCCTAGACTCTGTTGAAAACCAACCTCCTCCTTCCTTAGATGCACTTGAAAAGGAAATATTTTAGAGAATCTTTACTTCTTGAAAGTAATATCACAGAGGTTACAACACCTTTCTTGGCATATGGAGTATTATGACTTCTTCTCCCTTTATTCTGGATATTATTTCTGTCTCCTTAGATGGTCTGAGAAACACATGTGAAAACTTGTATATCCCAGCATTCCCAGCATTACTTTTCCTCAGTTGACTGCCACTCATGGGCATTTTATACCTATTTCTCAACTTCACCTGTGATGTGCGAGGTTACTACATGTAATTGTGGTGGTTGTGTTTCTTCCCCAATCAACAGGTTTAGTCACTGGTAAAAGACACAGAATATAATTCTTCCCAATTCCTATCTCATTCCTTTGCTGATCTTAAGATCAATTTTCAACCTATCTTCCATGAAAATTGTTTTGACTGAAGGTTACTTGGGGGCTCTGTTTTTATTCCTGTGACAAAGGTGTTTTAGTAAAAATTCTCTGATATTTTTTCCAGGCTTTTGGTGGTTTCATGGCAAAAAGTGCCTGAGTATCCTATATTATCTCCTGTATTACACTGATAGATCATTTAAGGGTTGATTTGAAGAATTTCAGAAGTTTTCTGTCCTATAATGGTACATGATTCCCTATATACTGACTAAAGAAGAGAACTATCAACAGAAAAACATCAAAGTGAATTGTTTCCAGGCTGTGAGATGAAGTAGAAATCAGATTTATTTGCCTTGGGAACAGTTTTCTTAAAAAATAAAAATGATTGTGTGGATTCAGACATCAGGGGAAGGATAGGCAAGTTGACTTTCTTTTTTTTTTATATTAAAATATTTTTTCAACAACAACTGCTTGGGCCTGTATCTCCTTTTTTAGGTCTTAACTGTTTAGATGAGATGCCACACAGAGAGCCAAAGGAGAGTTAAAAACACATTCATCTCAGAAAGGACTGTTCTCCAAATATTGCTGGAAAGGTAAAATTCAGCAGCTGATGATCATGAGCGATCATTGTGGAAACTGAAAAAGCTCTGTCACTAACATATTTCCTAAAAAAAAAATAAATATAAATAAATATTTCTGGAATTATGTATGGATTTTTTTTTTTTTTTTTTTTTGACAAAGATGTCTGCTGCTATCTTGGTTTCACAAAGAGGAAAGTAGGAGGCTTGAGATAGTGACTGGATGGTTGATGGTTTCTCATCACATTCAAGCAGTCAGTGGATGGGATCAAAATCATCTTTAACATTTCTGCAGGAAGCATATTTATTCTTCCATAGTTTTGATATCAAGAAAACCCACCAACCTACTAAAAAGATTAGAGCTTCAATGATACTTTTCTTTAACCCACAGAGGTGCTCAGATTTGTGTTAGGCAAGACCAGCTCTGTTGTATTAGAGACATGTCCAGCTCTGAATTATGCTGGGTTTGGAGCAACGACATATTCAACAAGCACACAAGCAGTATTTACATGAAGGTATGCAATGCTAGTTTTTTGGAAAAATGCAGGCTGTTAAGTGTTATTACCATAAACAGGTTTAATATCCTCTTGAATGAATCAATATTCACCTTTAGCATTAGCACTTTCTTTTCTTTTTTTTTTTATTTTTATTGTGTTGTGTTCAATATGATTTATTAAGGGGAATACACGTAAAGATGTCCGCAGATTTTGCAGAGGGATGGTTCTCAGAAGCTGAATAATGGTAATTAGAACTACCAGACTGTAGAAGGGAGTATATATAGTTTCTTACTTGTATAGAGATTATCCAGGGCTGCAGAGGATGCATGGTGTGGAAAGAACTTGTCACACATTTCTGACAGGATGATGTGATGAAGGCTACAGACAGAACAATAACTGTTGAATTTGCTGGAGGAAGCTTATATGATGAAAAGCTTCAGAGAGGACAAATGAAAGGGACGATAAGACTAGCTGAGGTATGTAGGACAGAGAAAAAAAGCAAAGACAGACATGCCTGCTGGTTGTCTTTTCTATAATTAGAATTTTGGTGCGTGCCAATGTATTAAAAAAATACAGTCTAATAGGAAAGATGACGTACTGAGCAAAAGAAGGCCAGATCCCATACTTTGCAGTACCTGTTCTTTGTGAACTGCAGAGTGCACATCTCCCTGAATAATGCAGTATTTATGAAGCCTGAAGTCAGATCCCTCAACAAATCCTGACACTTGTTTAAATATTGACTCATTCTCTACTGCTGCAACCTATTTTATGTACTTGTATTTGTTTGAGATATTTGTTTCCTTCTGGAGGGTAATGGGCATGTGGCTGTTTCTGAATATAATGTGTGTGTGCTTTGTGCATGTGTTTTTTAATAAATATTTAATGTTCAAGGACCATCCTTTACCTCATAAAAATGACATGATCTAACAGAAGTCACAGGACCAGATCCATGAATACAACAATTCCATGGATGTGAAAGGAGCTACTGTGCTGTTGAGTTCAATGGTTAGGTTATGCTGAACATGTGTTTTCTGCCTATGTGTGAATATACTTCTGTATATACTTTGCATATTTTTATTTATGTACATATTTATACTTTATATATTCATGTGCCTATATATTATACACATACATTTTTCCTGCAATGTTATATATTATTTATTTCCAAACAGTGTACCTGCAAGCAATAAGAAAATACAGTTTGAAGCAAATTATAAGAGTTACTCCAGTAGGAACTGAGTTTGGTGAGCCTAGATAATGACTCTCATGTTTCTAAAATTAGAAGCTAAAGCTGCTGTCCAAGGAGTTTAACAATAACAGTAACTACTTCTGACTGTGGTGGATTAAAATGCATTCACTAAATGATTTCTGGAAAATTTTACTTTTTTTTTCTTAGCACAGGAAATCAAAAGCATCTAGTTCTAATGTGGTAGGAGGCTGTTGTAAAACAACATGGCAGCATGAAGGAAGAGATTTGGTCCTAAGAAGCTGTGCAATGCAGATGAATTAGCTCACTGTCATTTCCTCAGCCCTTTTATCATGAACCAGTAAAATGGCAGAAACTCTAATGGTGAAACTAATGCCTATTACAAAGCATAAGTTAATACAGGTATTTGGCCCATCAGTAAAATATTAACTTTGAGATGCTCCACACAGTGCTTTTAGGGCAATCCGGCACGATGTGACTAGAACTACCGAAGCGCTGCCTGATATTGTGTGCAAGCAAAGGTGGCCTTTGCTGAATTTTAGAATATATTAGATTTCAAAGCATTTCTGACACACCATAGGGAAATATGAGCAGCTGTTACAGCATTCCAAGTATGGTGAGTTTGAATGCTCCTTCTAATCATTTCTGGAATGGAGAGGCACCTGTAGAACAGTTCTGATGACCATCTTACATCTTTGCAATGTTCCTGAAGCTGCAGCGAGATATAAAAAGTCTGTTTGTCCCTTACCAGGACTCTTACTGGTGATAATTTTGTTAGTTGGTGTTGGATGTGAATGGAATCTTTCACCTTCCATGCATTTAATGATGCAAACAAATCTGACAGGTGAAGGCAAGTAATGGCCTGATGTGCCCAAGGGTCAGATGTTGCAGTGAGATCAGAAAAGTTGAGATCATCCAAAGTGCAGCATTCAGAGGCACTAATGTTCTGCACAGCTTCCTGTAGAAGTGTGTGAGGTACTGTTAATCACTAGACAAACTCAGACGCTTATTCCAGGATTTAGATATTAATGCAATTTACAAAACCTGGTATTAAAAAAACAGGTAAGAACTTACATGTCATGGTACTATGCTGTAAAGGTAAGCTTGTCCATTTGAGATGTTGCCAGAGCTCACACGTCTTGAGGTATGCAGGCAGGTGGCTTGGGCCTGGATTGAGGTTTACCAGATCCCGAGAAACAACTGGGCATGGAATGTAACAAAGTGAGGTGGTTCAAAAGGTACAGACAGTGCTGAGAGACATGGTTGTATACCACTATGGGCTAATGTAAGAGACAGTCAAGCTTCACAGATGATGGAAGGGGAGCAGTGGGGTCGTCCTTTTTGAGGGTGTAATCTTCCAATGCCAACAGAGCCAATCAGTAACCAATCAGTAGCACTCGGTAAAGCCACATTCACTTTGGTTACAATATCAGAAATACCAAATCTGGGTGCAGATAATGCAAGATCAGAACTAGTGGAGAGAAAGTATTTAAGGGCAGGATGTTTATTTGGGTGGAAATTACAATGGAGAAAGAGAGGGGTCAAGGCTGAAGAAGAACAAGTCTGAGAAAATGGAGAGAAATGGATAAGAAGGGCTGGGAGCTATGAGTAGCCATATCCATCAGGCTCCAGGAACTCCTGGGTGTCAGGCTGCGATGGGCCAGGAAGGTGACATCCTGGCAATCCCACAGCCCCTTGGGCTTGGCAGCTTCCTTTCTGCATAAGCAGTGATTCCTGAAAGTGAGGTAGCTGAATATAATATAAAGTGACTTTGTGGTTAATGAGAGATTGAGACAGATCTGCTGAAAATATTGTTTCTCAAATGTAGTAGCAATCAATAAGAAAACGGGAATTTATGCAGTCAGTAAAGTAAAACAAGACAGAAACTATACGATAATAAATGAAAGACTGGGTGAGCAGACAGAAAAGAGGGAGATAGATACACCATAAAATGAAGATGGTCAGTGCTGTTTGCTGGTTCCCAGTAGCAGTAGTTCAAGGAATATGTAACAAGGCTTTCAATAAAAGCATTCATGTCAGACACTACAAGCTACTACTAGCAAACTGAAAGACAAATTCCTGAATATATAGCTAGAAGACAAATGGATGACAGTGATGCAGAAGTCTTACTGGGAAACTTAATACATTCTCCAAACATGGCTCTGCAACAGAAATAGCCGCTTGTCACATGTCACATGAAAGAGCTTAGCAAAAAAAATGATTCTTTTATTTATTTATCTTTTTAAATACTTACTGCCTTTGGTGCATCACCACAACAGGTTTTTGAGAAAAGATGTGTCACTGACGGATGTTCAGATAAAATATTAGTGGAGGTGTTCACTTAGACTAATTTTAGTCCTGCAAGATTACATGTCCTCTCTTGTTCAAGGCAGGAGCTTATGCCCTCTGGAAGACAGTCCATCCCCACATTCATCTGTGTGAACCCATGAAAGTGTCATGAGTCAGGTAAGTAGTGCTACTTACCCTAACCCTCCTCCTCTTCAGACTATGGTGACCGTATTCAGACTGCTACCATGCTGTTGCTGCTGGACAAAACCTGGCTGGTGCCTGGGATGGTGCTGGCTGTCATGAGCTAGAGTTACACCAGGAAACGACAACACTGAAGCATGAACTGCCATGGACAAGTGCGTGAGACAGTGTCATGACCCAGATACTGTAGGCATGTGTATTACCACTGGCTTTGGAAGACATCTAGGAAGATTGATTGTGGCCTTTATGAGGTAATTATTCTACCCGCAGCCTTTTTAATGTAAGGAGAAATTGTCACTCTTTCTGGGCTTTGACAGAAAAGAGTGAGTGAGCCCTTTCACTCATCCAGAGGTCAATCTGGACATTATACAGATTTCAGTGAAAATGAGGAATGAACCAGGATAGGACCCTGACTGTCTTCCAGGCAAATGAGAGGAACATGGAATAGATGGCATATCACTTAGTCACTCCTATTCATCAAGTGTGGGCACAGCAGCATTGTGAGAGAAAATATGGTATTATCATGTAGAGAACTGGGAAGTGAGAGAAGTCTCAAACACTGCTTCTCTACAATCTACTCCTGAGGTAGCACCACTTCAAATTAACTGTATGTGAGAGCTTGTAGGAAAGCTCCAAGCATGCCAAACATAAGTGCTGAACTAGACATTTCAACAAGACTGTTACACTGGTGAAACCAATGAGGAGAGATCTTCAAGTATGAAATGGTGAATTGGGAAGTGCTTTACTCCCTTCATCTGAAGAACAGGCTGGTGATTCATAAAACTTGAACCACCTATAGAATGAGGTGATAATGGCCCAATGGAACATGCTGAAAAATTAAGGTGACATTATTGATTTATAGTGGCCTTTAGTGAGAACTGAAGAAATGATGCATCATGTTACTGAAACCAAGGTGACACTTCAAATACATGTAAAAATATATGTGCCATGGAATATGTAGTCATTAATGAGCATAATGTAAAAATATAATTTTAAGCAAGATTAAAATAGTGAGTAGTGATGTCTGCCATGTGAAACAAGTGTGAACAGCATATGGATGCAGAATGGTTTGAACAAGTTCCCAGATGAACACCATTTAGTTTTTCCCCAGGGATGAAAGCTGAGGTTTTGGCTATTCTGACTAATTTTACTATCTCAGATACATGAGACACAATGACACAATAGTCTGCTTTTTCTGAATAGGAAAAGCCCTGTCGTTGAATGGCTGAACTGAATGATACTGGGTGTACTGGACACACAAAACCATGACAACATATAGACATGTGGTTGTGTATGTGTACTCAACCAGATAAAACTATTACTATTCCTAACTGGGAAAACTCTATGTGATTAATGCCCACTCACATCTGTGTCAAGTCACTTGTGACTTACAGGGCTTAATGCTGTGCTTGAGAACTGCTTGAGAACATCACTGGCTGAGACTGTCAGGGAGTGCTGGCTGAGGTGAATCACATATTACACAGAGTCAACAGCGGTGAAAAGCACCAGGAGCAGGAAAGGCTGCAGGTGGAGCATCCACCTCTCTCTCTGAAAAGGCCATCAGATAAGGAACTGCTTTGAGAACAATGAGCTGTCAGAAAGGCACCGTGGTCTAGCAATAATTACCGAACTGTCCACACAGACAACAGAGAGTTGTGACAAGTAATCCTCTCAGTTGTCAGATATACAAGCTGTGCACTCTAATGTCCTGACAGAGACTCTCTATGTGCGAGAGACTCTCCATGACCTTCGGTGAGTCTCTGTGAGACTCTCTTTGTCTCTCTCTCTGCTAATTGCATGAACGACAGCTCGCTGTTGCTTTGCATTAGCATTGTTCTCTTTACATTCAGTTAAAGCAGGGTAAAAGGTAGAGATGTGGAAATAGCAGCTGATATGATGGAGGGTCTGGTCTGCCATGTGACAAGAGCACTGATTTTCTGAAGGCTTCAGATCTGCTTTCAAGTTAACACCTTTATAAAGAATCTTTTTCTATGTTAAATCTCTGATTTAGAGGAAATGTATTTTGCTCCCAAATATATTTTTCTCTTGTTTTGTGAAGAAGTTTTGTACTTCTAGAAGGCAAGTTAATAAAAAATGAATAAATTATGTAGTCTCAAGGAGTTTGGGCAGAGTAACGAATTCAGGATTTTGGAATAACAGTAGCAAGGTCGTTTCAACCCCACTTTAAGCACCTGAGTGCTCTGACCTATTTAGTAATGAGGAAGTAAATATTATTTAATTTGGATCATGTCATTACAGCTCCAGTACCTTAGAAGCCTGCCTATTACCGATATTGAAATTTAGACAATCTTTAAAAAAAAAACAAAAAACAAACCCAAAACACCTCAGTGCTCTGCTTCACCCCCAAAATGAGCTTCTGTCTCCTGGGAACAGTTGACTCCATCTGTCTCCATGACCCCATAAGCCCAGGCAGGAGTAACAGCAGCAAGTTGATTTCAGGAGACAAAAACTGACAACCAGTAAATACACAGCCCTGGAAGCTGATAAACAGTAGCTTTCTTTGTACTTCTCCACTGACACTCAACAATGAATCTGTCTCAATCACACCTTGTTTGCCTAACCTTAATCTTACACTACCAGCCATGACAAACCACAAAACTGGATCATTCCTCCCCCCCTCAAAATATAGGACAATTTTTGTCCCAGATGATGTCTTAACCATATTCTCAGCCCTGGGAACGTGAAGAGAAGCTAAGTTGGGGCATATAGGTTTATCAGAATTAAGAATCATTTTGTTTGGAAGAGGCCTTTAAGATCATCAAATTCAACTGTTAACCCAGAACTGCCAGGTCACCACTAAACCATGGCCCTCAGCACCAAATCTTCACAGCTTTGAAACTCCTCCAGGGATGAGGACTCCACCACTGCCCTGGGCAGCCTGGGCCAGCCCTGGACAACCCTTGCAGGGAAGAAATTGTTCCTCATATCCAACCTAAACCTCCCCTTGTGCAATTTCAGGCTGTTTCCTCTTGTCCTATTGCCCCTTTCAGGGAGTTGTTGAGAGTGAGAGGCTCTCCCCTGAGCCTCCCTTTCTCCAGGCTGAACAACCCCAGGTCCCTCTGCCACTCTTCACAAGACTTGTTCTCTAGACCCTTACCTGACTTTGTTACCCTTCTCTGGACACACTCCAGCTTCTCAATGTCCTTCCTGGAGTGAGGAGCCCAAAACTGAATCCAGGATTTGAGCTGTGGCCTCCCCAGAGCCCAGTCCAGGGGGACAATTCCTGCCCTAGTCTTGCTGGACATGCTGTTCATTCCCACCAGGGAACAGGCAACTTTTGCCCAAGGTGATGCATGATAAACTCTTATTTCACAGCATTTCACTCTTGCAAAGGTGTTTCTGCATTTGCAATTCTGGTTGAATTTCCTTAAGAAAATCTGATCCAGGGCTGTCATCTATCAGTGTAAATTTGTACCCATCCTCAGATTTAGACAGCATTGTTGAACCCCAAAGCTGCAGTCCTTTGAATTTACTACTGTGGTTCACCCCTTGGAACTTTTGTTAGATTACCAAACATAACTAAACTCAAATACAACCCCAATCTGATGTCTTCTTCCCAGGCTGCAGGTCTTTTCCTTTTGGTCTAGTTAAAAGCACGAGCCTTTGTCCTAATTCTGTACACTTCTTTGAAAAAAACAAACAAACAAACAAACAAGCAGGTGTTAATTCTTTTCTAAGATGAACTTGAGGGCAGTCCCAGGTAGATACAGTGCTATAGGTCAATGATTGCTCAACAAATGAAATATTCCTTTGACATCTGACCCAGCTAATTCTCTGTCTGTGGGCCTGAGGAGGGTCTGTAACAATCTGTACAGGCCTGAACCAAACTGTTTCTTCATATTTTTTTTATCTAAACCTAAGGCCATCCTTTACCCAAAAATTAAATCTGACCTTAGAGACTAACATTCCCCACTGATACCATTATTGCTCTTGAGCCCAAATGTCATCTTTCACTCCTTCAACTCCAGGAATGTACAATATTAATTTTACCTTCTGAACTCTGAACGTTCCTTTCATCTGAGTCTGACTCAGTGCATCCAGGACTTTCTGTCTAAGAAGTTTGCACTTAAGCAATACCAGCTCTCCTCCAAATCATCGCAGCTCTCTGGACATGAAACACTGAGGTCCTTTATGGAACTTTTGCTTTTTTATCATGAACAATATATAAAAACTAAAATCTGAACAGTTACTCTGGGAGACAACTCCTTCTCTTAGATCAGCTATTCAGTATCAGGCCCAGATAACATCCAATCTTTTCCTCAGCCTTCAAGCTATTGACGTACTGAAGTAAACTCAGCCCTTGATCCTTTAGTTTTCTTGAGCCCTAGCTCAGATCTTAGCAGTAGCCTTAAACAGTGTCTGAGCAAGATAAAACACTTTTACCAATTAGGAACCCCCAAACTATAGAGCAAGAAATTATCTTCTTGAATCTTAATTTTTCTAATTCTGATCTAAATTCTCCCCTCTATTCCACTCTGGTGAGACCACCCCCCTGCAGTGCTGGGTCCAGCTCTGGAGTCCTCAGGATGGGAGAGAGCTGATGGAACAGGGCCAGAGGAAGCCACAAAAATGGTCCACAAGCTGAAACCTCTCTGCTTTGAGGCCAGAAGGAGAGAGTTGGGGTTCAGATCAGAGAAGAAGGTTCCAAGGAGACCTTCTTGCAGCCTTTTAGTATCTGAAGGGGACCTACAAGACAGCTGAGGAGGGACTCTTTACTGGGCTTGTAGTTATGGGACGAGGGGCAATGGCTTCAAACTAGAAGAGGGGAGGTTTAGATTTACAATTAGGGAGAAGTTCTTAATTCTGAGGGCACTGAGACACTGGAATAGGTTGCCCAGGAAAGCTGTGGATGCTCCATCACTGGATGTATTCAAGGCCAGGTTGGATGGGGCTTTGAGCAACCTGGTCTAGTGGGAGGTGTTCCTCCCCATGGCAGGGATCTTGGAACTAGGTGATCTTTAAGGTCCCTTCCAACCCAAACCTTTCCATGATTGTACAATTCTAAATCTGAACTCTCATCTCCACCTGACACTGTAAACCTACTGATTTTAAAGTTATTGCTAAAGAAAATGGTTTTAAGTGGCATAATATTTTAATTCACTATCAAAGTAATTTTACATGGCTTTTTATTGTGCACCATATGAGTGGGAGAGACATCTGTGTTCTATATTTGATAGCTGCAATCAGCTCTTATCTGTTTTCTGGAAAGGTAGGCTTTGTAATAAACTGATTAAGCAAAAAGATCAGTGGCTGTATTTGCTGGTATAGTTCCCCTTTTCTCTCTCAGTACTTCAGTTTTTCTTCTTGGCACATTTTTGCTTCAGAACATCATAAATTTCAGATAAACACAGCGCAAAACACTTATGGAATTGCTGTAAACAACCCTTAAGGATGTTAAAGCCATATTCTATTTCCTGTTTTGAATCATTTTTTTTCTGCTGGTGCCACAATAATCTGTCTCACTCATATGCACAGTGGCACTGATAATTGTCCTTAATTGAGACTAGTGGTCTCTGATATGCTATGGTGGTTTGCTGATGAATTTTGATTGTGTGTATACTCATGAGGCATTATACGTGCCTATTGCTGTTTAGACAGTCACAAGGAATGCAGCATGTGAGAACTTCTCCCTTTATAGCAAATATTTCCAGACTCATGTAATTGTCAACAGTTATCCAAAGATTTTAATATTCCCTTACTTCTTTCTTACTGATGAAATGCAATCCCTGTGAATATAGCAATGAGGAGGCAAATTAGTTTCTTTATGTGGAACTAGTTTTCCTCAGCATTTGTGCTGGATATAAAGAAATAGAGGGATAATAAAAATATTTCTGCTGAGGAAAGTTGATCTTCTCTGAGTTTTACATCCTCCATATTTCCCAGGTGGGCATATAAAGGAAGAAAAAGACAGCATCATGGGTTTAATAGTTTCCACTAACAGATATTAAAGCCTGATAGAAACACGGGCAATTCCAGACAAGTGTGATTTGTATTGATGCATGTAGGTTATGATGGGGGCAAACTCCTGTTTCTTTCAGGAGTCTTTGAAAAAGATTTAAATGTGAAGAACATTTCTGCAGACTCATCTTTTCCCCTTTCTTCTTCTATCTGTTGGTTTCTCGATGTGCATCTTAGTTCTGGTAGCTTGCCAAGAAATGCAAAGCTTCTCTTTATCAGAACGTGCAGCTACTGTGTGCAATTTCTTTGGCATAGGTTCAGTCAGTCAGAGGTATGAAAAGCCATGATGCCTGGGTTGGCAGATGGCTTCAGTGCAAATTCAGTTACATGAGCCTCAGGCAGTACATGTCACTTTAAAAGTATTGATATTCTGTACAGATACTAATAAAATTTTATTGTCCTTGCTGAGTCCACCACAGGAGCACTTTGCAGCTCTGAAATGGTCTGATACTGCCAATCAGATATTGCTTGTTTAACACAGCCCTGTCTTCAAGTGTAATCACAGGTTTTAACTTTACATTGTGGTCAGCAGTGTGCATGGATGCACCTAGCTGTGACAATTAGGGTACAGATTTTGGGGTGTGGATTTTTTGACACCTTGGTAAGGAAAAGATTGAAATGTTTGCAACAGACATCTGAGTGTGTGACATGAGATGTCTGCAAGAGATCACAGAATCATAGAATTGTTAAAGTTGGAAAAGACCTCCAAAATAATCAAGTCCAACCTTCTACCTAACACCTCCATGACCACTAGACCATGTGCCAAAACACCTCATCTACAAAATTTTTTGAACACCTCCCGGGATGGTGACTACCACTTCCCTGGGCATCCTGTTCCAATGCTTAACTACTGCTTAACTACTCTTTCACTAAAGAAATTCTTCCTAATATCTAATCTGAACTTCCCCTGGCACAACTTGTGGCCATTTCCTCTCGTTCTGTCTTTAGTTACTAGGGAGAAGAGGCCAACACCAGCCTCACTACAGCCTTCTTTCAGGTAGCTGTAGATGGCAATAAGGTCTCCTCTCAGCCTCCTCTTCTTCAGGTAAAATAATCCCAGCTCCCTCAGACTCTCCTCATAAGACATGTGATTAAAAAAAAAATAAGTAATAATGTCTCTGACCTTTGACAGGGTGTCCAAAAGCTCATAAAGGCCAGAGGCACTCCAGATGCACTGAGATGTTATCTTAGTAGTGTCTGTGATATGTCAGGAAGCACCAGAAAGCCAAAATAGATTAAAATGTGGTTTTAGGTGGAATATAAGAAAAAACAGAAATTAAACCCAAGATTAACTCAGAATTATCTAACTTTTGTCTTCATATGGAATTTCTTAAATGAGACACCTTTTTCTGGTGCCCGGCTACAAAGAGTAATTGGAGAAGTTTTCCAGTTTCAGAGACAATTCATAAATTAATTCACAGAATAGAAGGTTATCTCAGCAGTGGGATAAGCATTTGGGCTGGCCTGAGTACAGTATCCATTCCTCTGGCATTAAATAACCTTTCTTTTTCTGACAGACATTAATGGCCTTTCAGGCAGTGGCATGTAGTTTTCTCTGCCATTTACTTTCTGAGAAAGCTCTCGTACTGTTCCCAGTTGTTACAACTTGGTTTAAAATTCTGCTCCATGCCACATAAAGATATATATATATCAAGTCAAAGCCCCATTAGAGAATCTGGTGGTGGAAAACCAGTGCTAAAAGTATATGGCTTTGGTTAATTGCTCATTTGTATTCCACCTCAGTGATGGAGGTTATATTTTCCGCAGGAGGGTTAATACCTCTAACTGAGAACAAAACCAAAGGCTGGGGGAGAGAAGTCTTTTTGAATTTGGAAAGGGCAGGCAATTAATTTATCTCATAGGCATGGCTCTGGGTGCAATATGAAATCAAACAGCTGGAGACATTTTGGCAGATGGAAAAGGAATGTAATGAGCAGGATATAGTACCAGATACAGGACAAATAGGCTGCATTAAAAAATATAATAAATAAAAAATATTAGTAAAACATCATGCAGAGGGACTTCAAATGTCCTAAGGGATCCTCAGTGTTATATAGAGTATGGAAAAATGAACCAAAAATTCTAACTTTTGCCATCATTTCTTAACATACACAGAAATGTGACACATCCTTTGTTTAACGATATAGGAACCAAAGTTATCCACCTATTCTTGTATATAATGGTAAAAAAAAAAATAAGAAAAAAGAAAATGCAACATTTGTCCCACAGAAAGCAGAGTTGAATATCAATGGACAAATATAAGGGAAAAAAAGGTTAATGGCTCAAAAGCTACAGATCTCTTCTCATGTGGTGTTACCAAAACTAGCGCTGTTTTCACACACAGCCCTCAGCAAGTAACTGTATTCAGTTCACCTACATGGTTATTACAGATCAGCTGCTTTATACGTGTTAGCTCTGAGGCTCAGTTCATGGTCTGTTTGGTTTGGTGGGATTTCAATGAACAAACCTCAATTTTAGAAGTAATAAAGAATAAAAAAAAAAAAGGAAAAGAATACTGTCATATTTCATATGGCTTGTGTTTTCACTTTTTCCTGTGAAAACAATTTTTGCTTTGAAAGTCTTTGATATTATTCTGATTTAAAATCTGAATTTTAATTTTGTCTGAATGAAAAGTTTTGATCATTTAGTATTTTCCCTGTGGAAAAATGTTTTCTTTCTGTGTTTAAATAAAATGTGAAGGAAAGAAAATTAGAAAACTCACAATGCGTCATAAAGGCATGTATAAAATAGGATTTGCTACACTGTATAATGCTGACAAGTATTTGTCACTTTGTATAACTGAATTAAGAAATAAATACTCAAAACAGTGAAGGAAAAGCTGTTATAAAAAAATGTGTGTTTACATGCTTCTCCAGAGGGCATAAAGCAGAGTGATGGCTTTTATTAAAGTATTTTATGCTGCTGGTTTCTGTTTGAAAGCTTGCCTTCAGTGAGAAAGCATGTGTAAAACCTTCCAGTGGTCTAACACTCACTCTGCTTATTATGTCCATTTTCTCTATTTTTGTAAGATTGTGATAATGAAGATGATGCTTCTGCCTCCTATTGCAAAGAAACGTGAAAATCCAGGGAGTCATTAGTATCACTATCTCAAGTGAGAATTCTATATGTACAAGTCCAGAAAGATATATAGGACACTGCTTTTATATAACAGAGATAACAGGTAAAGAATGGCTGTGGTTTTCTACCCACTGGTGTATGAGGGTACATGTCACTCTGTAAAACATGGAAATGTTCATTGAGACAGTAAGACAAAAAAACATCTTCTCTTTCCCCTGCTTTTTTTTTTTTTTTTTTTGCCAATACTTTATTCAATCTAACTTTTAAATCTATATCTAGATCTCTGTGGGGAGAATCACAGAATCGCAGCATTGTAGGGGCTGGAAGAGACCTCTGGAGATCATCTTGCCTAACCCCCATGCTGCAGCAGGGTCACCCACAGCAGGGAGACCAGGAGCACATTGTCCATGTGGGTTTGGAATCTCTCTAGACAAGGAGACTCCACAGCCTCTTTGGGCAGCCTGTGTCAGGCTCTGCTATCCTCACAGTAAAGAAGTTTTTCCTCCTGTTCAGATGAAAACTCCTGGGTTCCAGTTTGTGCTTGTTGCCACTTGTCCTGTCACTGGGTACCACTGAAAAGAGTGTGGTGCCATCCTTTTGACCCCCAGGGGCCCTTTAGCTATTGATCAGAATTGATCAGACCCCCTCTGGGGCTTCTGTTTTCCAGGCTAAACAGACCTAGGGCTCTCAACCTTTTCTTGGCACAGAGAAAGAAAAGAAAACCCCAAATGCCATGTCAAGAGGACACATCTTTTGTTTGCTGTTGTTGTGGCCCCCATCCCACACCCATGAGCATGCAGGCTGGAGACAACTCTGCAGCAGACAATAATTGGCTGGCCATCCAACTGTGCTTCCCTGCACCTCCAGAGCTTTTTACGTAAGCAGTGCAGTGAGACTCCAAATCCTATAGTTTTACATGGTCCTTACAAGATTGCTGACTTTCTTACAAAAAACCCTGTTCTTCTTTAGAGCCCAACACACCAGCAAGACTTCTTGCTCACAACAGTCTTTGTTCCCTCTCAACTGGCAGATATGGCCAAATCAAACAAAATGTGTGGTTTGGTTTGCTTTGTTTTGTTTTAATTCAACATATTTGCAGTTCTACTTGTAAATATTTAGCATCATGACAGCTGGGTTTTATGGATGCGACAACTTGAATGTAACATCCTCTGCTTTTACAGCACATGGCACATTACCTCTTTATTAGGTAAGAAAACAAACACAAGCATGAGGGTTTTTTTCTGCCACAGCAGTGAAATGGTGAAAAAGAAATAAAATTAAATCTTGGATGGCATGTCAGCACAAAATTTATTACAGGTAGAAAAATGGTGAGTCAAAAGTAAGATGAAAACGTATCAATGAAATACAATATTCTGCATTAAATACAATATTCTGCATTAAATAGAAATCACTGCTTTTAAATATCTAGTCACACAGTGTTGTGGTTTAATCTGAGCCAGCAACTAAACAACATGCAGCCACTCGCTCCCACCTTTCCCTCTTCCAGTGGGAGAAAAAACTCATGGGTTGAGATAAGAACAGCTTAATAAATAAACCTAAAAAAATTATATTCAGCAATATTATTAATAAAATATGATAATGATGATGATGATAATAATAGACATGAAAAGGAAGATAATAAAAAGAAATAAAAGCCAAGAAAGGACAAGTGATGCACAATGCAATTGCTCACACCCCGCTGACCAATGAGTTCCTGAGCAGTGATTGGCCCCTCTTGTCCAAGTCTACCCAGTTTATATATTGGGTGTGACATTCTATGGTATGGAATATGCCATTGTCTAGTTTGGGTCAGCTGTCCTGGCCATGATCCCTCACAGCTTCTTGTGCACTTGCTCACTAGCAAAACATGAGACACGGGAAAATTCTTAATTCCTTAGTAATGACTGAAAACATCGGTGTATTATCAGCACTCTTCTGATACTGAATCCAAAACACAGCACTATTCTAGTTACTAAGAAGCAAAGTATGATGAAGAAAGGAAATTAGCTCTATTCCAGCCTAAACCAGGATGTGCAGTAAAGATAACAATGATGTTGGTGGGATTTACAAGGTTGAAGGAGATCATTACTGTATTTCATGACCATATCCAGGACTTAAAACTTATGATTTAGGAGTAATAAAAATTACCATACTGGGTAATGTCGCTTGAAGCATGTACATATGCACTACTTTTAAACAAATATATGGTTGGGGATTTTTTCAGATCTGGTAAGCAGAAAGATATTCTCCCTATTTAGAGAATGAGGTGGATCTCCAGAGACATTTCCATGTGCTTCTGAGCTATGGGAACAAATATGTAGGCTAGAAGAAAAATAAAAGTTCTACATGGACAAAAGTTTACTTAGTTGCAATCTACAATCATTCAATGGTGAAAATTAACGTTGGCCTGCTTTATGCTCAAACCATGGGGTCAAGACAGGATATATTGCCTGGCCAGCTCTGCTCTCTCCATGGAAATTAGTTTTTCTGGAGTGGGTACATGGGTGTGGCAGGAAGAGGCACACACTGAAGCAGAAATGCCAGCACAATAAAGGAGTGTAGCTATACTTAGGGGAGAGCCACATCAGCCTGGGGAAAAGGAGGACTGAAAGCTTTCAGCAATGAGAAAATGTCCCTTTGGGATTAGCTATGGACAGGTGATGGGGACACTGAGATATTCACCAAAGTCAGTGCAAAACTAGTAGCTAACTGCAGTAAAGAGGGAAAATGAAATCCTGATTCTATCCTTGGGAACTCCTGATCCTCTTCCTAAAGAAGGAAAGCAAAAAAAGCAAAAATATTGTAATTTAAGCATAGATTTTCTTCGCAAGATACCCCTTTTCCATGAATGATTGTTGGATTCAGTAGCAAAGACCATCAAAGGAAATATCTTGAATAAAATCATTAGAATACATTTTGACTTCACAGAGTGGCTGAACTTACCCCCAGTGTAAAACTGGTGTAAAACTAAAAGAATAAAAGATGAAGCCCTTACTTCGGTTTGTTTTTTCTTTGTTGGTTGAGTTTTCCTTAAAATCCCAGAGGTTCAATTCTGTATTTAGATAAAAGTTAATTTTTCCCTTTCTACAGCAGCCAGCTCTGAACTTTACCTTGCCCACTTACTTCGTACAATTGCCTGGAGACATTGATGAGTTGTCACGATCTTCTCTGAAAAATGACCCCTTGGATATAGCACTTCAAATACAATTTGAAATGGAAAATCTCCAAGGGTTTTGTTAGAAGAAAAGGGACAAAAGCAATAAAAACACAAAGCCAAAATTGTTTTACTAACCATTTTATTTATATTCATCTGGAGTGGATAAATAGTATAACAATACCGTAACTCTCATATGAAATGTATAACCTGATTTTTAAACCACAGATTACCCTCTGTCTCAAACCTCTAGAAAGAGACAAATGTTATTCTATTAGCTTAATGCTAACAGTGAATGATTTGTCTGAAAGCTAGACTTATATGGAATCCAGCTGCACCTTCTCTGGTTGAAATAACAACTACTGTAAAGACACTGTTAAAAAGGACAATAGAGATACTGATGCTGCAGTGATTGGAGATCCCAACACTACTATAATTTCAGATCCCCAAATCTGCAATAATTAGAGATCCCAAACAGGTACCTAAAAACAGACACTGTATTTTAAGAATGACAGATCTGGGATCCATCAGACCATGAAGTAGTCTACCAGGGGGAGTGGTTTCCAGAGGAAGTTTAGATTAGATATTAGGAAAAATGCCTTCCCCAAAAGGGTTATGAAGGTGTGTCCCAGGAAGTCCATGGTAGTGGTGGAGTCCCCATCCCGGGAGATATTTCAAAGCCTTGTAGGTGTGGTGATGAGGAACATGGCTTAGTGGTGACCTGGTAGTGCTGGGTTAAAGGTTGCACTTGATAATCTTAAAGGTCTCTTCCAACCAGAACAATTCTATGAGATTCTATGATTCCATGATGTTATGATTCTATGTTTCTATGACAGGGACTGGGCAGAGATGCCCTCCCACACAGATAAAATGCCAACAAATAAAGTTCACCTACAAGCAAAATTGCACAGCATGCCTTGAACTGCTTCCAGGAGGACTGTGTGTTTAGGACAGTTAGCTTTTGAATGAGGTACAAAACAAGGTCTTGGTTAAAGCTCAAAAGTTCCCAAATAACCTGGCAATTATTGTCCCTTTTTCAAAACTGACACAGGAGGTCCTACTGAAATTCACTGTAGGCATTTCTGGAAGAGTTATGCTTTGATCAGTTAGTCTTATCAAAAGGCATATGACCAAATATATTTCTAAAAGTCATTCCTTCTCTGAAAAAAAACAAACAACCAACCCCTCTAATCTTAGCTGGCAAATTTACAGTCCCCATAAATTTGACAGGGAAGTGTAATGACTCCTATTGCACAAACGCTTCATAACCACTTCATGGACCTTCTTGAAACCAAATGTTCAGATGGACAATGGGAGTTCAAGATAAAGTTGTTCAGTCCCCTAAATGGTGCTAATTCTCCATTGTTCCAGGGAGTTCAGTTGAGATTTGACAACATTCAAGAACTCAGTGTTTGTTTGTTTGTTTGATTAGATTACATTTCTTTCCTTTTTTTTAAGGAAATGAGAACAATTAAAATAATATCACCTGACTTGGAAAATCTTGTGGGAGAGAGTATATAACAGAATCAACAAAAGCAAAACAAATCTTGTGGTATGTAAGTAGCCCTCATGCTGGAATCACTAAACAAGCTAGAGAAGAGAGGTATGAGTTTGACCCCCAGCCTCTGCCAGACTGGTGGGTTGTTGGTTTTTTTTTCCACTTGATTGCATTATGTGTTTCCTGGCAGGTTTTTGTAAGTCAATTATTTGTATTTCATTCATTAATTTTGTCCAACAAATTCCTCCCTACTTTGATCTGCCCTCCCGTTATGGATCATTGAAATTCTATTTATGGTCTCCTGATCACATTGGCATCTTTCTGCTTACCCTCTAGTTGCTGCTAGAACATATTATTGGGTTTTGCAAATAGTAAAGTTTAGTTAGAAAATAAGTGTCATTAGACACCTCTGCAGCATCTGCACATTGGCAAGAGTCCCTCCCACGCAGGTCTCCACTCCACTACTGTTCTTGAAATTTCCTCAGGAGTTTGGATGTGAGAAAACCTAGAAAATAAACTGACCTGTGGCCACTGCTTTGTTAAGCTGCACTCATGGAGAGGACAGCATGTTCAGTGTAATTTCTGTGAATTAGTCTCTGGATGTGCCTGGATGCATTTCATTTTTAAAATTATGTCATGCTTCACCAGCACTGCACTTATTTGTGCTGAGGCCCTGTTTGGTCTCAACTGTTTGGCTTTGTGGGAACTCCTGCAGGGAAAAAATGGTTGCTTACCGTTTTTCTGCATCTGGTGCCTATAAATCTACCCTTGAGCCAACAGAAAAATTATTTAACTCAGGGAGGTGTCCTGGTAAGCTTGAAGGAAAGAGACTTCATCATAAATAGCTGTCACTTCTATCCTTAAAAGAAACATTTCTGTGCATGCCAAAAGCGAGGAAAATCATCCCCAGACTCAAACTCTTTGGGAACCAGGATGTACAACAGTGCTGTCACATTGATCCTAGTTTTATTCAAAGAACTTATTTTTGCTGAGTTTGTTTCATTCAGAAATTAAATATCTGGCTAAATGCCTGAAGTCTCTTTCCCAAAGAACTATCTTCCAGTAGAAAGACTAATGTTGGTAATGCTATTTTTAATTCATAATTTCTGTTTCCTTTTGCTCTTTGATCATCTTGGACAGAGAATAAAATAAGAAAATAAGGCAAGAAGAACATTCATAGTATGTCCTATTTCCTCTAGTGTCACTAAGACACTGATGTGACTCATAATGCATTAGCAGTGATGACAAAGGTGGTCAGCAGATCAAATTTTGATGACAGTCCTGATTCTGAGCTTCATTCTTCCTCACTTGCTTAACATCCTTTCAGCTCAGTTCAACTTGCATCTGAACAATCACAATAGATTCAAAGATTTTAAATCCTGGACACATCCTGTGATGGAAGTCATAGATGCTCCATCACAGAATGTGTTCAAGACCAGGTTGGATGGGGCTTTGAGCAATCTGGTGTAGTGGGAGATGTTCCTGTGTGTGGCAGGGGGATTGGAAATGGATGATGCTTAAGATCCCTTCCAACCCAAACCATTTTATGATTCTATGATTTTAATTTTAAATGATTGGTCTTGGCATTAAGAGCATTTTAGCCTGTTTTCTCTTTCCTTATACTGTAAAAATAAGATCTATAATTTTGTTTCACCCTCCTAATCTCCTCCTGCTCTGTCTCTTCTTTGGTACATGGCTGGATACCTCTTCTCTCTCTTTAGAAGAGCACAGGGCCATGAAAACAGCCTCAGCCATCTCTCATACTGTCAGCCCTTTCACCTTTCATCAAGTCTGACTTAGACT
Organism: Chloroceryle amazona; assembly: GCA_027560015.1. Lineage (NCBI taxonomy): Eukaryota > Metazoa > Chordata > Aves > Coraciiformes > Cerylidae > Chloroceryle > Chloroceryle amazona. The sequence goes on along the minus strand of JANHFX010011087.1, from coordinate 111,295 downwards.
TGATATTCTTTATATTCCAGTTGGCAAATGAGATTTTGTTCAGCTCTTCTATTCCAAATGGGGTTCAACATTTATCTGAAATGAAGAGTGTTGAATATGTGAAAGATCTTAATTAACATTTTCAGGACAACACACAAAAGAAACCCTTCCAAATTCAGGTATTTTTTACAACCATTGTCAGCTTATGTGATAAAAAGCTAATCTCTATACATGCTAAGGAGCACTGGGTGATGAGGCAGGGTGGAGAGGGATGGGATGATCCCCAGTAACCCAATCCCTGACCTGGCTGTACTGGGAGACATGAGCTGGGTGGTATCCATTGTGTTATCGATTGCCAAATCATCTCACCAGACTGAGGAGCATCATTGCCCAGGGGCACGGGATGCATCAAGGGATACAGAGAAAGAGCATTTTGGGATTGCTTGAGGTTTACAGGATGTTTAGGAGAGGAATCAAAGGCTGCGAGCTCGATGTATTTTTGTAAATCATGGAAGGTATTTCTAAAATGGCATTCTTGTCTTATTTTTAGATGGCAGCATAGTGCGATGGGAAGAAGCGGGGAGGGGGGGGGGGGGGGCGGTTGGTTTGCTTTTGAAGAGCTCAGGGTTTTGCAGATAATTATTACTTTAAATCTATTTGCATTTGTGGAGGCAA
>JANHFX010011087.1:98996-110541 GCA_027560015.1 Chloroceryle amazona | reverse complement strand
ACTTGGTCGTCGGCACAACGAGGTTGTGGGGTCGGGGGGTTGAGGGTGGGGGGGGGGGGGGGGGGGGGGGGGGGGGGGGGGGGGGGGGGGGCGGGCTGGGTGGGGGGAGCGGTTGGTTTGCTTTTGAAGAGCTCAGGATTTCTCAGATAATGATTACTTTCAATCTATTTGCATCTGTGTAGGCAATTGTGCCAAGACTGTGGTCTGTTGCTAGAACCAAAAGCCCATTTCTCAGCCTGTCAAGCTCTAAATATAAGAAACACCACAAGGACCCAGGGGAAGAAAAACAAGACATTGTAAATCCAGAAAGCTGAAAAGGATGGGAAAGGGGAGGAACAGGATTTGCAAGTTTTAAACATAGGGCACCATTCCCTGACCTGTGTTTTATGCTTCAGCTATCACCCTGCAAATACTTCACAGTAATAAAAGGGAGCAAAGGACAGTTGTGAGGGGACAGAAATAAATCTATATCGGAAATAAGGGTGTGCTGAGAGATATAGCTCAGATATACCCGAGCATGGATATATATAATAAAAAGTCTGACAGAATGCTTGCACTGGATCTGTACACCAGTGTTATAACAGCTGACAATGTGAAAGCCTTGGTAGTGATGGAGCTATCTTTTGTTAACAGTGTGGGGAAATGTAGCTTTTGGCCCTGCCAAATTGCTCCTTTTAAAACAAAATAACCCATGTTAGCCACTTCAAGATTAGTTGTTGTTTAAAAAATGACACTTGGAGACGGTGTACACACACACTCAGAGACACACACACACATACACACATACATGGAAACACAGAGGCACTGGTACATGTATGTATGTCATGGCCACATTGCTGAAACAGTCTTGCATAATTTAAAGGAGAGGCGTCCAGCATCCTTCCAAAAAAATTAAGGCAGCAGCTTTGTGATGGTGGAACTTATAAAACTTACATTCCTTATGGGTTTTGGTAGCAGTTTGACAAAGTGCTGTGTCAGGAGTGGAATTTTTTAGGAAGGCAATGAAAAGGTCAGGAGACAATACTAAAAATAGTTGTTTGTCCCATCTGGATTTTATCACTTCTGTTTTGTGCCTGTATAACCTTTTCTAGATGAATATATTATCACTTACACAAATGCACTACTTACTGCAGAGTTTGAAAATTAGACCTTTTGATGTTTTCTAACCTGTTTGATTTCCTCAGCTTTTCGTAGAAATTGTAGAAGGAACACCACAGAGCTTAGAAGAAAATGGGCAGTGGGGGAGGGAGGCTTTGGAGCATCTCTTCCCTCCCTCTGTCCTCCATAACCATGTAGCTCCCACCCCTGGGCACAAGCTGGCACAGGGTGAAAGCTTCTCAGAGAGGTCAGAGGAGACCAAAAAAACACTGCCAGGTGAGTAGAGTACTGGGATGTCTGGTAGCAGCTCTTTCACGAAGCTTAAAAGCTTTACATTGGGAAGTAGCACTGGTCCTGCTACCACCAAGTATGTGTCTTATGTTTGATCATATTAAGAAATGTGGCAGAGCCGTGACTTGGATAAACTGCATGAGTTGTTCACCCTGTGGATCCTTCTTCTGCTAATGTGTAAGAATGACTTGACTCATTATTACCTCTGCTCTTCTGAGGTAATGATTTCCCTCTGCAGGAAACACCTCTGAGCAGCTGATGGTGTATTAGGGAAATTTATTACGTTTGCACTTTTCTTTTGAGAAACAACTTTTAAACATTTGCTTTTATTTCTTTATATATTTATTTAGATTATTACACAATTAATTTATGTATGTAAAACAAGCTCAAGAGGCAAATTTGTAGCCAATTTCTTCAGCATCAGGTCATATCCATTTCCGTGAAGTTTAGTATCACAGAGAGAAAGGGCAGAGAAGTTCCTCCAGCATTGTCTCACTGGGGACAGGTTAGGAGTCTGAGAGATGATAACAACAGCTTTCAGCTATCAAGTTAGCTTGTGCTATGATGCAAATAATTGTTACTGCCATTATCTTTGAAGCCAGATGTTTGGTGTCCCTGTGAGAAAAAAAAAAGTAGAATGCTACTGCTGCTTCTAAAAAGATTTCTTTTTTTCCACATTGTTATAACTCAGCAAAGTATAATAAGACTTGGGACTAAGCTGAAATATGGAGAGGAAAAAAAACCACTTCTATAAATGGCAGAAAGAATTAATGTTATTCATCTCTATTTATTAGTGGTCTTCTGTTGTCAGGATGTGCTAAAAAGAAAACATAAATGGAAACAAATTGCAAATTATCACAGCAATGTTCTGTCAGGTGAACCTGACATAAAAACTCTTAAATAAATCACCTGGCATGTATATAAAGAAAAAAAAAATGCAAACAAACCAACAAATAAACAAATCTCTCTGTGGCAGCTTGCAGCTGCTTTATTACACTGATAAATATGGGACAAGGCTCAGAAAAAGCAATGAGGCAGGTCTTCAGACACTGAATTTCCTTTGAACGTGATACCAGAGCTGAGAAAAAAGGACAGCACATTCATCACAGCAATGAGGATGAAATTGGACAAGTTTAGCTGAAGCTGGAGAAAACAGAAGGGCAAACCAAGCAAACAAACAAAACCCCAGAACCCTCTTACTTCCACCAAGTGTCCACAAACATTAAAACATTGACAGTGACCTTTAGAAATGTTATCCTCAGTGGCTAGTACATACTCACCAAGCCAGACCTATGCTTAAAACAGTGGTGACCACTGCTGGTTCATGGGCCACCACCTGCCTAGAAGGGCCAACAGTGGATGTGGCTGGAGTGTGGGCATATCTGCCCCCATTGAGTTCTTCACCCCAACACCGTGTGGCTCTGAAGATATCCAGACAGTGCCTGAGACATGAGCAAAACAATTGTGACGTGCGGAAATCAGACTCCACAACTCTGACAGTTGTAAAGTAGGTATGTTTATTTGGCGCCGGACGCATGGGGGGTTGCCCCACCACAAACGTGCGTGCCCAACGTGGGGCGAAGACCTTTACTTAAACTACTAACATATATTTTCAGTATATGTTGCAGGACGCCTATGCATATACATGAACTATCCCCGCTTCATATTGAAATTGGTCCTCTGCCCCTTTGTGCCTACATGGTGCCTCGTGATGGTGGTCATCAGGGGTCCCAGCGATGAAGTAAAGAGGCTCCTCTTCGTCACCGCTGGTAACCCTTGTTTCTTGTGCAGATTTAGATCATCCCCTGGGGCTTGGCCGAACCAGCTGCTATCTTCTTGTTTCTTTTTATCGCTTCTTGCTCAAGACCTTATGGTTTTGTAGCTAATCTCATCAAGTACCAGACCAAAAGGGATGATTAAATCATCAACCACCCATCACCAAAGGGATAATTGACTGCTTAGTCATCAACCACCCATCAAATTGGATACCTCGTGGTAACACAGATTTCAGTTTACCAACATGGTGCTGGAATGGAGAAGTCTCAAGATCTGCCTCAGAAAGCTTTATTATGATACAAAACCCTTCCTAAATTAATCAGACTCTGCCACAGAATTAGTTTCTGTGCTTTGCATGCTCTTAGTCTTTTGTGTTGATGTGTGTTAATGAAGATTAACAAATAAAATCCATCCTAAGGTTCTGTTTTGAGAAGCTCTCACAGCAGCATGCTATTTTACAGCGCAGTCATCACGGGCATTATTTAGCTCTTCCTACGCCTACCTCAAGGCTGTTATATTACTCTCCATCACCTTCATCCTAACCAATAATTTCAGAAAGTGACTTTGTGTCAAAGCCTTTGTTGACGTTGGTATAGTTTACTGTATTTCCTGAATCTGAAAGTGAAATCAGTCAGACATGTAACATCCAATAGTTTAACAAGATCATTTTACTTTTCCTAACCAAGGCGAGGAATGACTTGGCAATGCTTGAACAGAGATTTAGTACACATGCCCTCTTGGAGTGTCATAATTTTCCTTCTTGTTCATTTACTCTGAATAGTTTCCTGTTGGAATTATCTATTTTGTTTATCTCTCATCTTCATTTACAGCTTATGCCTTTTTTTTTTTTTTCCCTGCAGTTTCACCAAGGTCTGCAGCCCAAGCTGCAGTGAAATCAAAAATAGCCAAAAAAAAAAGAGCAAAAAAAAACAAAAGCAAAAAAATAACAGTTATAAAGCTCTTCTCAGATATTGCCGTGAGACCTACTCATATTGGTCATGATCAAGCATGCAAGAAAAGTGAGTTTGAATGTTTCTTTTGAGAGCAGGCTTTGCAAGTACCTCCCATTAAGAAGAATTAACTCATAATGTTTTAAGGAAAGGGGAAGTTTACAACCCTAAAGAGTACCTTTAATACTGTTGAAAGTCTTTGGAATGCTTCTCCACCTTGGGTAAACAAGTAAAACAAAACAACAAAAAAAAGCCTTATATCCTTCAGTAAATTTGCATACACACTTTCACAAAGAACTGCAGCTCATGCCCAGGACTGACCAGCCAGTAACTGTGCTTCTATTTTTGTTAAATTCTTAATTGTCCATTAAGACTACAATTATGACATCAGATATTGTCCAACATTAGGCATTGGTCAGCATGGACAAATTAGATTATGATGCCAGAAGTATGTGAATGCAGTAGGATTATGAAGATCCTAAAAGTTAAACATGTTTGAGAGTGTTGCTGAGATGAAATAAGACTGAAGCCAGGAGGTTTCCCAAGAACCAAGTCCAAAGTCAGCAGAGCATTATTTCTATGAAATGATTAGTGCTTTATTAGTGGTAACTTTTGAGTTTCTCTAACAGAAATTAATTCACAGTGATGTCTGCCATATAAAATGAGTTTACTACATCCTCATTTCAAATAAGGAAGTTCCTCTCAGGTAGTTTTATGGGACAAAAAAAAAAAAAGGCATTTTTTTGGTGATCTCTTCAGTGGAAAGTTTCCCCTTCCTTCCCAAGCCATTTAGTGATTCTATAATATGAGGGATGGTGATTAGATGAAGCCACTGTTGATCTGTACCAAGTATTCTGGGATAACCAAGATTGATTTAAAACTTTCCTCATTCTATTTTCAGGCATTATAGTATTTGCTCTTCTTTGATTCTTTGAACTAGAAGACAGGTACAATTGCCCTTTAGCTGGTTAACCTGTAGATTTATTAAAAAAAAATATGAAACTGCCTTAATCTAGTTGAGTGAAAAGCTACTATATTCTGTGCTTATATAAGCAGTTATATTAACACTTATTATTGTTATTAATAATCATTAATATAATTATTATTTGCATATTGATACAATCTCAAACCAAAAAGTGGACTCATAGATTCATCACATCTGGATTTTAACAAACCAAAATAAGAGATACCTAATGAAAAGGGTTTAAAAGTGGTATAGAAACAAACAAACAAACAAGATGCTACGGAGGAGGAAGAAAATCACTTTGCCCTGAGTCAAAACAAAGGTCGCTGGTAAAGGTGGAATTTGCCTCAGGCTGTTGATCTATGCAGCACTTCTCAATTTTCTGAAATCTTTTACAGACCCTTTAATAGCATGATGTACACATTACATAAAAAGGGAATATGCAGATAACTTGGAAGTATCAATTCAAGAGGCAAGGTGGAGTCGTTGCTTAGTATAGCCCATCTCTTTCTAAATGGTGTCTCCAACAGCTGAACAACTGCATGATGAGAACTATTTTCCATTTTATTCTGAGCAAAAAACTGCTGTGTGTGGACTCATCACTGCTAGTACTTATGTCATCAACAAGATGTGTTCTCTTGCTTGCTTGATTTTCACGCAGATAGCTATTAACTGTAACAACTGGGCTGCTGTTAAAGTATATCAAATAGCTCCCAATTTCTTCACTTTGAACCAAGTACCTTTTTTCCCCCCAATCTGACAACAGGAAAATTGGAAAATGTTTAAGCAAGTGATGTTAATAGAGCCCCATTTGGTACTTACATCATATATTAGCATATCAAACACAGTTTAACATTCAAAATATCTCCAGTCTGGCATCCAGGAAATTATGCCATAATGTTAATGTACATGCCCTTATTAAATTTTGTCTCTATAATAGACAATCTGTTATAATGTAAAGGGAACAACAATATATCACAGATATTAGAACACAGACTTGCACTTCAAAGATAAAATTTCAAATATACAGACTTATACAGCTACTATCAGAGCACGTCTATTCTGAATGTCTTTACTGAGTAACTTTATTTCTCCTGCAAATAAACTGAGGACTCAATAAACAGTTACAGGCAGGGAGAGCAGACACCTGGGAAAAGGGGATGGGGAGGGAAGTGGAAGATAACAAGGAATAAATGCCACATGTCTGACCAGTGTTAACCAGTGTAAAATCACAAGAAATCTGCAGGCAATGCTGACTTCCTTCTGCCTGTAGCCTTCTCTTCCTACCACCATTTCCCACTTGCTTGGACCTGGTGGGGCAGATCAGTTCACAGACCTGATTAAAATTTAACTCTGAAGGGGAAAAAAATCGCTTCCCACCAACTCATGCAATTCCCTGCCCATGTGCACGGCTATTTTAACCTCCTCGAGGAAACAAGCAAGAGGACACAGCCAGGGGAGTGATGTGTGAAAGGAGTTGAGGCTGCTCATTCACAGCAGTGCAGAATCCATCAGCTGAAGCCAGTTGTGAAAATCCACTATAAGGAAAGTCCTTAACAAAACCAGAACTTAAAATTTATGTTCTGCAAGTAAAAACAGATGTCCACATTTCCTAGAATTATTTTTTTAATTTCAAAGGAAAATGTCCATTTATTTATGTAAACAATGCAATTTCTCACCACACACTGACCAACACCCAGCTCATTGCTGGCTGGTGATCCCAGAGCACAGAAAATCATGAAACCATACTCCCAGCAGTTATCAGATTCCCAGACCCCTTGTCTATATACTGAGCATGCTGTTGTATGATACAGAATTGACAGGACAAGGGGTGACTAGTTTTAAACTAAAAGAGGGAGATTTAGATTGGAGAGAAGGAAGACATTTTTGATGCTGAGAAGAAAATTGTCCATTCAAATATGGAGGTTGGTAAAGGAGGTCACTAGAAAAATAGGGAAGAAGAAAGCTTTAGAGAAAAGGTGAAGCTCCTGATGACTGAGGTTTTTGTTCCTCATGTGTCCATTTTACCTCGGGCCCAGCCAAGCAGGCTGTGGCTCATCCTAACCCAGCAAACACTGCACAGTGAAAAAAGGCAAAACAATTGCAAGGCCAAAAATGGCAAACACCAAACAGAAAATGTGAGCCAAGACAGACTAAAATGAATGTATTTAAACTACAAATAAATAAAATTGAGGAGGAAGAACCTGAATGTAATAACAAGCTTTACCAAGTTCTTGAGGAAAACAATTATCCAGCAAATCCCATTCTCTGCCTCTCCTTCTCCTTTACCTGACTAAGAAATTTTGCTGCCCTTTTCATCTGACTCTGCAGTTGCCTTCCACTGTCCTTACTCAACACTACTGATTTCTTGTCTTTCTGGACCCTTGTTTCTCCTCCTGGTCCTGGGTCACTGCTATCACCTTTTTTTGCCCTCATTAGTCCCCACTGCCATGAGATATCAAAGAACCAACCTGTCTGCCTTTGTTATGGTTGACCTTGCAGAAAGCCAGCATATCAGGTGGTATCCATGAATGTGACGTCAGCTGTCAGAACAGTGATCTGCACCTGGATTAAAGGAAGCCTCCTTCTGACCTCCAAGAAGTTGGGGTGGCTCTGCTTCCTTTTCACCCTTGGTTTCCTTTGTTTATATTTAAACCTCCCAAATCAGATGATGGGAGGATGTCAGGTGATGTTTGTACCCACTGCAGCACACCAGGCCTGATATGAGGCAGACCCTCTACACCACTGACATCTAGATGAAAATATCCTCAATTTCTCTGGTTAATTATTTACTTTCTCCCCCTCCCCCTCCAAAAACAAACCAACATCAGAACACCACCAGAAACAACATAAAGAAGTTGCTGAGTTATGGTCAACCAGTGCATGGAGTCATTCTGCCTCCCCGCAGACACGAGGCTGGTTGTGGCCACCATACTATGTGCTTGTCAGCTCCTGCACTGCACTGCCTTTTAGCTTGCCTGGCTGTTTACAGGTTACCTTCAGCCCACTCTAACTTTGGCATTGTTTTAAAAATAAGTCTGGATAAATGCAGCCTTGGTGATGGATTTTCTAGTTCTGGCCTCCTTGGTCTGTTCCTAGGACCCACAAAAGCCAACAAAATTAAAGGTTCCCACTTAATTCACTGAAGCTTTAGATTTTTCTGCTGTGGCTAATTAAACTTGTTCATTAGTTACTCCCCAGGTCCCATTCCCTCTTCCTCATCAATTCATGCTAGTGCACATTATTCTTGTCTTTTAAACATTAATTGTTGCTGTGCTTGCCTTTCTTGTAATCTATTAAGATTAAATCCCCCCAGATGTCCACCTTGCTTCTTTTGCCAATGCTTCAGAGACTGGGGAGTCAAAATGTGGCAGGTGCAATACAGGCCAATTAAAAAGCAAATTTGTGCTAACTGATGGGTAATGTTCAGTAGAAAGCACAAGTGACATTATCATATGCCTGGGGAAAATTTTCATTAAGCAAATTCTTCCACTGCTGGCACAGCTCTGACACCTCCACATGTTGTACTTGTTGCAAGGTATGTTTCCTGTAGTCCCACTCTTGGATTTTTCTCTGTTACTTGCTATTGTATATACTACTAACTGTCTTCCCTTTTTGCTAAACTGTGTGACAAAGGAAGTCAGCTGTAAAGTGAGTCAAACTAACCATTAGTCTGCTTTTTATTTACTTCCTTTTCATAACTACGAGTACAAAAACCCCACCCTAAACCAAAGCAACAACAAAACCTAAAATAACCTCAAAGACATGCCTCTTTTATATTTCTACTTACTTAATAAATGTTGTGTTAGAATTGTTATTATTGTTACTACTATTTGCAAAGCAGTATCACCTATAATCAGTGTCACCTATAATCAGTATAAGAATCTCAGTTCAGAATCAGAATTAGAGTTCATTCTCCATGAGAATCTCTCCCTGTGAGAGAACAAACAGTGGATTTTGAAAAATCACTGTTAAACTGAAATCTTACGCTCTGAGTGCACAGGTCAGACAAAGGATGAGAGAGGAAGAGACAAAACGAAGTGAAATCAGGGTCACACAGCAGCAGATGGGAATGCCTCTTCTCGATACACAGCACTGCCAGTCAGGAGATGCCTTCTTTTCATTTGTTTTGCAGGCTATTTTTAAAATGTTAGGGATTTCCTTAAAGCCTATCTGAACCCCAGCACAGCCAGTAGACTCATCCCAAAATTGACAGAATGAGATTCAGATTCTGAAGAGAAAGGACATGGAGACTTGAGAGCTTTGAGCATTCAGTGTTTGCAGATCCTTCTTAGACCTGCTCTGGGGTGAGGCAGTTGCCAGTAATGCATAAGGCTAAAGTGAGCTGAGGCAAACACAGTCTGTGCTTAACACTCCATACAGCTAGGCTGTCACCAGATCCTATATGAGAGAGCAGAACTTCAGATACTTTAACTTGAGCAATTGAGATTGACCCTCCCTGGCCTCAAAAATCTGTCACTGTCTGTAACACTGTGACACAAACAGCAACATGGAGCCCAGACTGCTTCTATAGGAGGAGCTGCTGATTGACAGCAACCTATATATAAAGAATTTTCAAAAAATTGCAGAATGTCTTGGGCTGGAAGGGATCTTAAAGATCACCTAGTTCCAACCCCCCTGCCATGGGCAGGGACACCTCCTACTAGACCAGGTTGCTCAAAACCCCATCTAACATGGTCTTGAATACATCCAGTGATGGAGCATCCACAACTTACCTGGGCAACCTGTGCCAGTGTCTCAACATCCTCGCAGTGAAGAATTTCTTCCTTATATTAATGTAAATATACCCTCTTTCAGATGAAAACTGTTACCCCTTATCCTGTCACTACACTCCCTGATAAAAATCCCTTCCCATCTTTCTTGTAGGCCCTGTATAGGTACTGAAAGGTTACCATACGATACCCTCAGAATATATATTCCTATATATGGATGAAATTCATATTCACCAACTGGCAAACCAGGTTGGGCACCAGCTGAGCTGGTGATCTGCTCTAATTCACAGTTGAATCCACGTCCTGGTATCTCAATATATTAAACAATTGCCATATAATTTATAGGTATAGAAAATATATCACATATAATATATGATACATATTTTTTCTATATTAAAACAAAGCAGAGAGTAAGAAGTGGAAATATTTATTTTCCCACCATGCAGTGCAACATTTTGAATGTTATCCCAGGCTTTCACCATAGGAAAGCAAAATGAAATGGAACTGTGAGAGCCAAAATCCTTCCTGAGCTGCAATTTCCACTTACCAATTTCAAATATTGATCCAACATTAAATTACTTGTTTTTCTTGCATTGTTTGGAGTGCTCTTGCTGGAGTATTAAGTCTGAATTCAATTCACATAACGCTAACAATGCTGTTTCTGCACAACTTGTGATCTTTTATCTTTGCTCATTTCCCCTGTTTGTTCTGTTGTTTTGTTTTGTTTTGTTGTTGTTTGTTTTGTGTGTTTGTTTGTTTGTTTGTTTGTTTGACAACCTTATACCTTCACAGTGCTTCCAGGACTCAAGGTGATAAGCTTCATATACAGTCATCATTTTGCTTTCTTGTTCAATGGTCTATCAGAAGAAGCCTTCACTTTTAGAACTTCAAGAGGCATTTGAGTAATTTCCCTATAATGTTGAATAAGTGTGCAATTGTCTGTGCATGTATATATGTGTTTGTTCAGAGGAAAATGCTTAAGCAGAAGTAATCATCCTCTCCAGCACCATGGAAGAACTACGTGCCCCAGGATGTGTGACTACACGCTGTGATCACAAGGCAAGAGCACTTAACTTCCACTGAATACTTAAAAGAACACCCACTACTCAAAATCCCACAATTCATGTCCTATTGCACAATAACAAAGAAAGAATTTGGGGAATTTGTTTGCAAATCAGGAATAACTATATACTCACCTTGTATACCTGGATAAGACCCTATCAGCATGGTATAGACTTTGGTGATATGAATGTGGATACTTAAGGTAGTGAAATATTTATGATTATAAGAAAAAAAGAAAGAACCTTGAACAACCATTTGTATATTTTACTTTCTTCAAGTTAATTTATTTGCCTTTCGTTATGCATTTACTAAAACAAAACCTTTCAGACCAGGATTGAAACTTATATATAAATATATAATTCTGGCAATATTAATAACACCAGTCACAAACAAACCCAAGAAGCAGATGCTTGAGAGAAATGGTGACAAGATTTGGGAACTTCCTGACATCTTTTAGATGAAATTAGGTGAGAAAAAAATTAATTTTCTAAATGCAGGAATATAAAACTGTTTTGGTTTTGTGATTTGTTTGTTTGGTTGGTTTTGGTTTTGGTTGGTTTGGTTGGTTTATTTTGTTTTGTTTTGTGTGTTTGCTTGCTTTTCTTTTCTTTTCTTTTCTTTTCTTTTCTTTTCTTTTCTTTTCTTTTCTTTTCTTTTCTTTTCTTTTCTTT